>CP053464.1:4209169-4395556 GCA_022644695.1 Cenchrus purpureus
TCCTCGTCATCCTCCCTTCTGAATTAGAGTCGTTTCGACTCCATTCCATCATGAACCTCCTACGAAAAGTTAGTGACAGCAGAATGCATACAAGACAAAGTAGCATCGAGAATATGAACATCCTGGGACAGCATAGTATAACAAGGTGCATCATGGTTTTCACAAAGTTCAGCAGTAGATGTAGTAGCAATAAAAGCATCTCCTTTTAATTTAATACCATCACGTTTATCAACATTAGAATCACTCATAGCAGGTTGTTTCATTTTATTTTCAACAAGCTTTTTAAAATGTTTCCTAACATCAGCAGGTGATAAAGGAAGCAAAGTAATATTTTTATTCTTATGCATGAAAGTGTAAGTATTAGTTCTACCATGGTGTGCAACATCTTTATCATATTCCCATGGACGTCCTAATAAATGGGAACATGCTTCCATTGGCACAACATCAAAATCAGCATAGTCGGTATAAGAACCCACTGAAAAATGTATACGTGTTGAGTGTGTTACCTTTGCATTACCACTATTGTTGAACCATTGTATGTGATATGAGTGACGTAGTTCATGAGTGGTCAAACCAAGCTTTCGGACCAGATCTGAACTCACCAAGTTGTTGCAGCTCCCGGTATCAATTATAGTGAGAACACGGCGCTCCTGGACAATGAGAAACATATGGAACAAATTGTTACATTGTACCTTTGTGTCCTCCTCATCAGCCAATTGAGAGGCCAACACACGCTACTCAAGAAGGCTAGGGAAGCCCGTGGCTGCAGCATCAGATTCAATGGTATCCTCCTCTTGCTCACCCAAAGAATCTGCAACAAGATTAGTAGCAAGAGCCAAAGAATCTTCTTCCTCATGACTAGCACTGATATAACCATTACCATCAGGGGTAGCGATGAAAGCATGACGACTTAGGCATTCCTTCGACATGTGTCCCATGCCCTTACAGCGGTGGCACTGGATGCTAGCGGAACTACTCGAGGACGCACCTGGAGTAAAAGGCTTCTTATGCGACTGGAGCTGCACAGGAGATAAATTGCTCACCTCAGAAGTTGGTGTAGTAGATGGTGTAGGTGATGGCGCCTTAGGAGCAGGGGCGGCCTTGGACTTGTCAACATCCGGACGCTGCTGAAAAGTTCTCCTAGTGTTGGACACGAAGAAAATTGTGGCGGCGTCCACATGCCTCACGTTCAGCCTTAATAGCAAGATGGTACAATTGGCTGAACCTTGTCCAGTCTTTGTAATCAAGAATATCCTGTATATCATGGTTCAAACCACCAAAAAATCTAACAACAAGAGTCTGATCATCCTCATGTATGCCACAACGTGATAAAGAAATAAGCAATTCTTGATAATAAGCCTCGACACTTTTATCACCTTGTTTTAAAGTTTGCAGTTTCATACGCAAATCATGTTGATAATATAGAGGAACAAAGCGAGATTCCATATGTTGTTTCAAAGCATTCCAAGTCTGAGGTATAGGTGGAGTAGCATTATTATTAGTATAAGCATTATACAGATCATTCCATCAAAAGAGAGCAAAACTAGTAAACTCACTAGTAGCAAGCCTAACTCTATGCTCATCAGGAACTTGATGGGAATTAAATTTTTGTTCAACAGCTAGTTCCCCATCTAAATAAGCCTCGGGATCAAGATTACCAAAGAAAAGGAATCATGGTAAACTTAACTTTAGCAAAAGGATCATTATTACCACGATTTTGATTACCTCCTCCACGATTGCGATTACCTCCTCCCATCTGAAAATGATTACGTTGGAGACGCTCCTCATCTGGATCAACATCCTCAAACTCATCATCCTCCTCAGGTTGAACTGGTGGAGGTCATTGCTCAACATGTTCAATCCGGGTCACTGCACTGCTCATCCGCCGAGTCAATACATCAAACTGTTCTTGCATGAAGGTACGCCTGCTTTCAAGAACAAGCCTCGTAAGCTCATCCTTGGATACACACTCATTGAAGTCTGTGGAGACTCCTTTCCTTTCTTTACCTACGACATGGTTAGATGACAAACAAAAGACAACACAAAAAGGGTTATCCCTATCAACTAACAACTACTAGGTGTTGGTGAAAGTGGAATGCAATATCTCAAGTGGCTTACCACCGTCTTACAAGTTTTCTTACCAAAGCCAACAAGATGGCACAATCAGTTGTCGAGCGTGGGTAACAAGTTGCAAGGTGAAACTGTGCTGACAGAAGTATCTGTGGAGCTATGGGTAGGCACAATATGGTAGCAAGGATTAGCAAATGACGAATGCAGATTAGCAAAGTTCAATAAATGTCCAAAGCACAAGTCACAATTGCTGGCTAAGACGTCCTAGTCAGCACAACAAGGTAAAAGTAACAAGGAATGATGGATGAAAACTCGAAAATCAATGAATGGTAGTTCTGTAATTAATGCTGAAAACCTTGCCAAAAAGGCACTAGTAGAAATCACAAAATCACGTTTCCAAAGGAGTACCAGCAAACGAACACAACTTTTTCTGAATTTTTTACCACTGCTCCAAAATCACAAAGGATGAAAGCACACAAAATTTCACCTGAAATAGAGGTGTATTGCGGCCTAGGGAAAATCAGGAACAATCTCTGAAAACCCCTCAAAACATTTAAACAATTTTTTATTTATCTTCCTGATTTTTTTTGAATTTTTTGAGAATGGCCTGACCGACAAAGTCGGTAGGTGTCTGCCCAACTTTTTTTTTGGCAAGCTCCTGTAAAAATTTGAGACGAAACGGAGCACCGAGCGAAAAGTTATGCTTGTTTGATGGAAGGTACCTCAACCTATGTTTTCCAAAGGCACAAAACGGCAGAGAATGCAGCGGCATCTAGGGTAAAACTTCCTCCTAGCGGCGGCACAAACAAGCACAGGGGAAGGATCCTCCCTGGTAGAAGATGCAAAGCAATAGGTATTCGCCAGATAAAGAATCAAGGATCAAGTATGCGATGCAAAATGCGATCAAGCGGCTTGCAACCTATGTAGGGCTTGCACGGCGAGAATTCACGCAAGGCGGCTAGCGATGGCAAATCGAGTAATGTGGTGGCTCGACTTGTTGTATGGTTAATGGTGGATGGGCTATCTTCGGAAACAAAATAACAGCGACAGGCACGTTGAACTACGACGACGAACACAACCTAAACCAGCAACAAGACTCGACCACGGACACAAACTCAACAAAGCAATCTGAAAACGAAATTGCAAGGCTAAACTGGGCGGTAGGACAGCGGAAAAGTAAATCTTTTTGGGGTTTTTTGGACGATAGGAGATGAACACAAACGAATCTAAAGGGCACACGATAATACCTCACGGGCAACCTGGAATCCTGATACCAAATGATAGGTGCTGGCCCGATCTTCCGAGAGGTAGATGGTAAACTCGATTAGGTGGAGAACTCGACGTTGACGATCCAGCTTTGAATCAACATGATTCGGACCCGCAACCGCTACACCACTGCTCCGCTGGTTATCAACCAAGCACAACTTGATTGACCTCGCCACAAAGGCTTTTTCCTGCAAGCGAATCGAGAACACAAGCAAGAAAATGGTAAACACGCAATCGATATTGCAGATATGAATGAAGTGAAAGAGTATGGAGTTCAAGTTCTGATCACAAAAGGACTAATCGACACAGTGGTGACGAACAAGAACAGGGCCACGAATCACGAAAAGACCTCGCAGACAAAGGCTATGACGAAAGTTTGATCCTCGACGAAAATCACAAACCTATTAAAACAAAACCCAAGTCTAAACGACGGTGACTACTGAGTTTTAACCCCTAAGGGGCAACCTAGGGTTGAGGGGGCGACCAGGGGGGCGTCCTCAACCTGGGCTTAAGGCCCGACACAATACACGGCCTAAATGGCCCAAAAAGGTGACGCAGCAACTTGTCATGGTCACACAGCATGATCCACAAACCTTCTGGAGCTAGGACCAGAACCAAAATGACGGCGTCGTCGTCCCCTTTCCAACGCATCCTTATACACCTCGTTTCAATGTCGTATAAGGGAGATATCGCCGAAACCGTGCAGGGGTGTCGACTGAATCCGAACCGAACGTGGCAGCTGAGTTGGAGACGACTTGTAGCGTGGGGAAGGATGTGGCGTGCGCATATCCAGCGTGGTGATGTCCTCATCACATTCGAGCTTCACCATTTCACGACGGAGCCTACAGGCTTCGCTGCAATATAGAACAATTTCCTCAAATCCTTTATCCACGCGGCCGATCTCCACCGTGCGGGCAGCCGGTCTCCCCAAATGCGCCACATCATCCTCCAAATAGCTTTCGTGGTCTTCTTGCGCAAAGGAACACAACCCTTGTTGCTCACCGGTGTCGTCGTCCTGCCGCGCCGACCGCCTCATGTACCGTCATGTCGGCGGCGCAGACCACCATTGTCCATGTATAGCAAGATGGCGTACAGATAGGCCACCGCATCGTGCCCACCATCAGCAGCGCGCCAGAGATCATCGCTTTGCCTGTTTTCCATGAACACGGCGTTGATCCCGAGTAGAAGCAAGCCCCCGGATTGCCGAGATCGGTCAGCATAGCAAGGAAGGCTGTGTAAGCGGTGAGGTCCCACATGCAAGCAATCTCATCTCTTATCGCCTCTATCGACAAACGTCGGCCAACGCCACGGTGGTCGCAGTGGACGATGGTCGAAAGCAGGTACCTCAGAGGGCTGGGCGGAGGTCAGCCAAGGCCGCTTAAGGTCGCACCGACGAGCACCACAATCTCAATGTGGACCTCCTAAGGGAGGTCCTCCAGCAGCGACGGCTGGTGCGGCCTGCTAGGCATCTCCGCTCACCTCTGCTAATCCGTAGTGAGAAATGAGGAAAGCGTCGTGTGTGCTGCGCTTATCCATTCGAGATGTTGTATTCATTTTCCAAAATGGAGAGCCATTGCCGACGCGGGTTCGAGAACCCGCATCAGATTGGTTGTCACGTGGGTCCGCGGTGCAACGGTTATCTTTTTATATAGGTCGACGACGACACGCGTGGGCCCCACACTAATTTTTATGAAATGAAACTTGATTCCCTCAAATATTAGAGCCCATTAAACAGCACCAATAAATTCATTAAAAATATGAACAATTCGTAGTTGGTCATTTAGTATTCGAATAAAATATCAGCATGCACACTTGTGTAACCAAAATTATCAAAATTCGAATTTTTATCTCATGGTTGGGATATAATAATTCTAATAACGTCTTATGTTGGTCTAAAATTATACAAATTGACTTGGCAACATAATTTGGGTCCCTAAACTTGTCATAAAAATTCCAAATTGTTTCTCAAAAGGAAGATTATACTTGTGTACACATGTGTATATCTCTCACATAGTTTCCTAGAATGTTATACTTCAACACTGAAGTTTTCCACACTTCACAACATGTTCGAACTCATATACATTTGAAATTTTAACACAACCTTGTGTGCACCTTAACATTACGAAATATTGTTGACATTTCTTAATGCAACTACCAACAAACGGGTTTGGAACCCATCCGTAACGCCAAATGTTGGTTGGTAATTCTTAACGTTACAGAGTCAAGCGCAAGTACCATTGTAGTATTTCCCCAAAGGAGTATTCCAAAAGGTATCGAATCCAAGGAAGGCTTTGGTGGATTAACAAGCTCAACACTATTGCAATGAGTATAGATCATAGACGGAAATAAATCAGACACTCAAGTGCAGGGGTAAGATATGATAATAGGGGTAGTGTGATCACACACACACTCACTCTCTCTCTAAGGGGTCCTAGGCATAGGAGGCAACATACGAGTTAGTTCTAGGTTCTTATGTACTATACACATAAAGTTGGTAAGAACGAGTTAGAAACATCAGCGTTGAAGAACATTGACTTAAGCACCCAGGTACCACGGGGAGCTAACCTCCCGCGTTGCTTCCGCACAACTCTGGTTGTTAGATTTTAGACTCTTACACCTTATCCGAACGTGGGGGATTTGAGAGGGACCAACGGTCTGTCACTACTGCACCTACCCCAAGACAAACCGTGGGATAAACTCATAAGTAAGGTAGCTACGCAACCCAAGCACCATGCTTACGTTGTTAGCCGGACTTGACCGGCCCGGGCTATTGTGACCCAGGTCAAGCCACCAGATAAACCACCAATTACACCGTCACCGTAGCTTAAGCACAGACTTCATACAACGCAGTCATGTCATCTAACTAGATCAAACCAGGTTAGGTACACAAACGTATTCGTGTTTTCCTATGTACATTCAACTAGATCAAGGGTCGTGTTCGCGAAGAACACGAGCCTCTAACTTATGAACAAACACCGGAAACATGTGAAAGTCACCCGTCAAGTGGATCGAAAGTCCTTGTTCATCAAGAACAGGAGCCTCTAAATGATGAACAGGTGAAGAACACATGAACAAATCACCCATGTATACTAACATGACTTTATATGAAATAGTGAATAATCAAGTAGATCAAAATCATACAAATGAAATAAGATACAAGAGAACTCATACCTAGATCCCAAAAGTAGACTTGGAACCTGAAGTAGAACTACTCTAGCCTACCTCCTAGCCTTGAAACTAAAAGTGAGAGAGGTGTTGCAAGTATGGATGTCTAAGAATGAACCATCTCCCCTTCTATTTATAGACCTGAGCACTGGCGTGGAGAGGATGCAAACACCCTGGGAATGGCTCCTAGGACCAATAGGGCCTGCCGACCTGCGGGTCGGCCGACCCACTGGTGGGCCCCCTGGCCTGTGCTTTCGCCAGGTGTCTGTCCTGTGGGTCCTTAGGTCGGTTCCCCGTGTCCACCCTGTTTTGGCGCGGTTTCAGTGCTTTGTGGGCCCATGGATCCATGTGACGTCCACGTGTCATGCTCTGATTCGTCGGAGTGTGCTTCACTTGGATTGCTTGTATGGCATGCATGCATGGCGCCCTTGTTGGCAGGTTTGCATGCATGACATCCTTGTTGGCAGCCCTCCTAGGATGAGGTGATGTGGCATGGATCATAGAAGGTGAGTTTGCCACTCTTTTCTTGCTTATTTTCCTGCAATCAAATAATCTCCAAGGACAAGTGGAACTACATTATTCTTAACTAAATACGTGCAAGAAATGCCTTATGCTCCTCTATTCATGAATATATTGACGGCTAAAGTAGGCACTTAACAGCTGTCAACAAATACAAAGTTTCATTAGTAATGGTTGTGTAAAACACATATTATTTCTATGTTGTACTTGTAAGAAACAAGATAAAGGCGTATAAACAACATCCAGGAAATGGAGTTATATACGAAACAATGTCATAAATGAATAGAAGTTGATTTTAGAAAAAATCATAAACAAATATCATCAAATTTGGATTACGAATGATGGAGAAATACGTGATTCAAATCTTTGATTGCAGATTAAAAGGGGAAAATGAAGCGAACTGTTCTTCATTCGAATAGAACTAGCGACGCTGCTTTTCCTAATAATATTGGGCCTTTCTTTTAAGGCCCACATACGCCCACTGTGCTAGGGTTAGTAGGGAAAGACACCTCCCTCACACAGTCGCCTCCTCATTCTCCCCTCATGCCGTCGTCTTTCTCCCCCTCCCGCCGTCGTCTTTCTCCCCCTCGCGCCGCTGCCCGCCCTCGCTCTCCGCCGCTTCCTCACCCTCGCCTTCCTCCTCACCCCCTCCCCGTGACGCGGCGTGATGCACGCTACACACCTTCACTGAGATGCACGCCACACCACCTCACCTTCCAGCGATGACGACTAGGAGGAGGAGGAGGGATCCAGCCACGAGGCCGATGCGAGGATGTGGCGACTAGAGATCCCTCCACTCCGACAGTGACAAGGTGAACTGCAAGCTAGTAATCCCTCCTACATCATTAAGATACATTCTTGACTATGCTCAGTTAGGGTTTCGAGTTTCAAAATGTATACTTGGCATTTTCCTTTGGATTCACTCTTATATTTGGTTTTGCTCTTGTTCCATATGTACATTTGGACATTCTCTCCAAGTTGAATAAGTACCTCATCGACCTTGAGGCAGCGAGCATCTTCCTCTTTAAAATGGTAAGGTCGCATTGCTTGAACTAATTTTTTGGTTTCTGAATTTTGCATTTATGTTAATAGTTTACCATAGAACCAATGAGATTATAGTGGGCTAAACTAGTTAATGTAATTGTTTTCTCATTTGTATGGTCTTGTACACAGTTCTGTGGGTGTTGATTAGATAAATGCATAGCTGTTATGCATGATTAACTAAAAATGTGATGTACTTGTCTCCTGGGAGAGCTAGCAGTATGGTCTGCTTTTTGTGCTATTCTTGGACACTGAGCTGACCTTTCTCATAATCCCTTGACAATTAATTCACAGGATAAATCTGTCGAGGACTATAGACCTGGGCAATTTGAAGAAGATGCATATAATGAAGAAGATGGATATGCCATTGCTAGTGAAGAGTAAGAGCAGGTGGGTGGAGCTATGGGCTGAGCCAGAGTGCCAAGGACAACCACAAAATGGCCAAGAGACAAAATGGTAGTCACTGAGGTTGAGAGAAGGGGGATGCCAGTACCATTGACACAAAAGCGCAGGTTCAAGGCGCTTGCAGGGCTCATTGCTAGACAAAAGATACCTTTGGATTTGCCAGAAATCAAAAAACTATGCGATGAACAAAAGTGGTACTTGTTTGAAACCTATATGCGTAAAACACTTGGAGTTCGGAAGACATGAAAGAGGAGGCATTCAAGCTGTTGTGGAAGATTGCAGCCAAGGCATGGAGACAATTCAGATTTCAGCTTAGGCGAGATTTTGTCAGAAAAGGACTCGAGTCATTTGGAAAGCATGACTTTATCAAGCCGGAAGAGTGGACAGGGTTTGTGAAACAACAGGAAACCGATGAAGCCTCATCTGTTAGTGGCAAGTTCAAGTCACTTCGAAGCCTGAACACAAACGAGCACAGCATGAGTCCAGCTGGTTATTGTGGGAAACTACCATAGTGGGGGGTAGAGGACAGGAAATTAGCTGCGGCTGGGATCGCCAACCCATATGATGCGTATGATGATTGTTCTAGGAATTGGGTGTGAGCAAGGAGTAAGCTAGTGGTGGAAGACGGTGTTGCCGTGATAGTGTACAACAAAGAAGCAAATGAAAATGTAGCTGTAGACGTCATGGAAAAGAATGCACACGCAGAATCTTCAGGAATGACTTCATGGCTGAGGGAGAATGATGTGTTAAGTCAGTGCTTGGGCCGCCTCGAACAACCAGGTCGCGTGCATGGTGTCTCCGGCTACGTGGAAGTTTGCATGGCCTCAGCACGCTTCCATGTACAGGAAGAGGAAGAGGGCCAGTACCGACTCATCAGTTGATAAGCAACAGATGAAGGAAGAAATCAAGCAAGAACTCAAGGCTGAGATGGAGAAGGATATGCTTGACATGATGGCACGAGGGTACCAGGTGGTGTTTGCACCAGTGTCCAATTGCACAAGCCCTTCACCCACGGATCAAGAGCAGCGTCCACAGATAATGTAGGTTTGATCAACGGCGCTACAGAGTTGTCGACAGAGGTAGTGCACATTACTTCCCCCACACAGGAAGACCTTATAGGCACGTTGACTGAACCCACAGACTGTGGCCTATGGATCATATTTCACGGTGTTGAATGTGAAGCTGCAATTGGTGTGGTTCAACCAGAGCAGACTATGCTACACACAGTCCCGATTCATGAAGACTGTGTTGTGGTCGTCGCATGTATATGCCGTCCTTTAGGGATCACACACTGGAACACCCTCCTAATGACGAGGTGACGACACTTGGACAAGCTCTACACCAGAGGATACAGTGGAAGAGGTGTCACATTCACATCAAGAGAGCACCAATTCCAAAATCTTGTTCGCACACTACTGATGATTCCTTACGGTTCGAGACTACTGAGGACAAAACTCTTCCTCACATGGTTTCCTAGCTCCTCCTCCTCCTCCACCCCGAGAAAAGCAAATTACAGTACAGATTCATTCCCCATCTGGTAACCCACCTCCTCCTCCTCCACCACCCCCAGAAAAGCAAATTACAATACAGATTCATTCCCCACCTGGTAACCCACCTCCTCCTCCTCATCCACACCCGTAAACGCAAATTACGTAACAAATTCATTCCCCACCTGGTAACCCACCTCCTCCTCCTCCACCCCCAGAATCGCAAATTACATCCCCACCTTCTTCTCCTCATGAAAGAACAAAACCTCCATCCCCAAACGAAAGTGCTCAAAACAATGAGCCAGTCATGTGTTGGTGATGCCGAAAATCTGTCGACGATAGTTCGAAGAAAGCTGCAGGTACATCTGGGCCCAATATCTCTGTAATAGCTGCTAGTCAGACACCACCTGAGAAACCTTCTTGACCATCTCAAAGCGAGGAAAAGAAACTCAGAAAATAAAAGGTCTACCGAAAGTGATCTCGAGAAACCTTCTTCAGCCATCTCAAAGTGGCAAGAAAAGAAACTTGCTGAAAATAAAGGTCTCAAGCCTACCAGAAAGCCTTCTTCAACCATCTCAAAGCAGGAGGAAAAGAAGCCTGCTAGAAAGCCATCTGAGAGAAACACCAAGAAGAAGGCGGCCAATGTTGCTATGACTGAGATTAAACCCAAACTACAAATTTGGAAATGCAATGCTCAGTGCTGCTGAACTCAAGCATCCGGATACTGCTCCTTCTGTCACTAATCTCCACAATTTCTACATGGGACGTTGTAAGGACAATGTTGAGTCTCTGATTCAGGGCATAATATGGCCCAAGCACGGCTGGTGGCCTGTGAGAGATGATGATAAATACGAGCTGTTGTCTGTGATCATCAGCGACTTGTACGATCTCTTCAACTTGGATGCTTTGGATATGGGACTTCTCCGTTGTTTCATCCTGTAAGTTACTTAAAAATTTAATCTGCTTCTCACTAATCATTTTCTATCTAAATGTGATTTCTGCCTCAGTTCATCTTTACTATGTATTTTGCATCCTTACACTTTGTTTTTTCTTAATATTAGGAATATGGCTTTAGAAGTACAGCAGAAAAAGGAACCCGTTGCCTTCCTCGATCCTAAATGCTTTAGCAAGTCAAATATACAAAATAACTTAGATTTTTTTGTGTCCTATACTAAGCGTGCCTACCAGTCATATGCTAAAAAGATAGTCATCATTTCCTGCTATAACACTGGGTACCACTGGATTGCAGTGGCGATCCTTCCAAAGCAGAACAGGGTCTTGTATCTTGATTCATATAGGATCCTAGAAACTAATGTTTTCGAGATGGTACAAGTCATTAATGAGTAAGTTCTTTCTTTCTTAACCTACAAACTTTTTCAACAAACTCTGCAGAGTTTATTAATGGTGCCCTAACCATTGTTGCATGTTTTGTTGTAGTGCTTGAAATAGTTACTGTGATGACAACAAGTTGCCCCGCCGCACCTTGAAACATGAGAAGGCTTTTGATGTACGTATTACTTAGTATTTCCTGCCTGTGGAAGCTAGTACTAAAGCTTGAGTTTCTTTCTTCTCACCATTGTTTGTCTTTGTATATTTATTGCAGTGCCACCAACAACCTTACCAATCCAGAGTCTGCGGCTTCTATTGTGCCTATCACATGCTTACAGTAAAAGATAGATTGAAGGAACCTGAGGTACTTTCTTGGGATCTGCATTTGTAACACTGAATCGAGCACAGTTCGCTTATTAGCACTGCACATGTTTGGTAACCACCTGTGTGCTGACTGGTGACATTGTTATATTTAGGCATTTCACGTACCTACTTGTCAGCTCCACAAAGACACGCTGCTCCACATTAGGGAAAGAACTGCCTCATTCCTCATCGACCAGGTGATCACACCCTCAGGAAAATTTCACATTAATGATGCTCTGATGGCTCGCATTGTATTTGATACCAATCCTCATGGTTAAGCCAGTGATATTGTTGTGAACCTTACTTGTTAGATGAGGATGCTGAATGCCTGAATTTTGTCAGATTATGCATGTGAATTTTGTGGATTCCTATTCATTTTGTGGAGTTTTGTGAATGTGGATGCTGGACCTAATTTTTGTGAAAGTAGACAACACGTCTCCTTTAATCAAGACAGAGGAGACGCAAGTTCACAAAGACGCTGCCTCCTTTGGTCGATTAGAGGAGACGCACGCATACAGAAGCGCCTCTTTTGGTCCGCATGGAAGAGACGACGCATACGATGCATCTCCTTTGGTCGAGACAGAGGGAGCCGCGTACTGACAACATGCATCTCCTTTGGTCAAGACAGAGGGAGACGCGGGTTCACAGCGCCTCTCCAGACATAGGAGACGCCAAGACCGACAAGGCGTGTCTCCTTTGGTCGAGAGCAGAGGAGACGCGACCGACATGACAGCGCCTCTCCTTTCGTCAAGACGGAGGAGACGCGCACTTACACGACACGTCTCCTTTCGTCAAGATAGAGGTGACGCGTCATGAAAGTATTTTCCGCGTCTTGATGTTGAGTTCATGTAACGGGCTTGGTCGCGTTGCTACCAAAGGTCCATGTGGGCCCGGAGAAAGACATTTCAAGTGACCGGTAACTAGTTTGAACGGTCTTTGTTAGACACCTGTTAATACGCAGTTATGAGTAACGGGCTCGGTCCGCACTGCATTACCAAAGGCTCTGGTAGGCCCGGAGAAACATCCATTTCAGGTGACCGGTAAGTAGTTGTGGTAACGGTCTTTGTTCGACGTCCGTTACAATTACGTCATCGAACGGGCATCGCCCGTTAACTTTGTTGGCTTATTTGTAACGCTTGATCGGTAATGGACGTTTTGCCCGTTACCAATAGCCATCCGCGCCCGTTACAAATGTCTGTTTTCATGTAGTGAATATATATTTTGTTTTGATCAATCATTCTAAACAAGAGGAGATCATCGCACATTTATTCAAAAAAGCAACACCACACGCTTATCTCCATATTTTGACTCCAGTTCAGAGATCGGAGGAAAACAAGGTGTGCAAGAAACCATGTCCATTGAACCAAGCTCCGTAGAATCTTGTTGCCCGCCACTCTTGTGGTGTCTGCAAATTACACTGCCAGCCCATGGCAGCAATCTTCCTGCGGCATGCTTCCCTGTGTGCCACCGCCCGTGTCAAGGAATCGCCGCACGCCCCCATGCCGGCGAGCGCCACCACGCGATTGGCGACGGGCGCTGACGGCGGAGGCAGGTGAGGCACGGTGTCCTCCGCCGGCGCTGAAATGATATCAGGTCAAGGCTCAAGTTAGTCACACTGCGGCTGTTGTGGCAGCAGAGGTGTTGTCGCTGCGCGGTGAGAGGCTACGGTGGCCTTCTAGATAGCCAAACGGGCCGCCCCTAGCTCGACCCGAGCCCGATTTGGCGGCACTACCAGCCCAAGCCTCTTTCGTGTCGGGCCAGCCATGTCGGACCATCGGGTCGAAATGCCACCAGGCCGACACTATGGACTTTGATAGTGTCGGGCTGGCTCTTACCGGTAGCCCATAGTACCTAGGGTGGGCCAAGCACGGCGGAGGCCGGCCGCCGCCTGCCACCACCCCCACGCGGCGGACCTGACGGACCCACGCCCACGCCGGCCGCCACCCCGCCACGCCGCCTGCCGCCCTGCCGCCGTCGCCGTCGCCGCCGCACCCACAAAGAACGGCGCGGCGTGGCCCCAAGGGGATGATGGCCGACGCAGCCATGGCGGAGGCGGCCGGCGGGAGACGCTCGGTGGGGATGGAGCAGGAAGGAGACATACACAACCATGGCGGACGCGCCGGCGGGAGGCACTCGGTGGGGTGGAGCGGGGCGGCGCACGACCATGGCGGTGGTGGCCTCCACCGGTGCGGCCACGGAGGAGGAAGGGAGGGGCCGCCGGCAGTGGAGGTGGTGAGGGGGATCGGGAGGAGATAGGGAAGTGGCGACTGTAGGGGAGGAGAGGGAGATGAGAAAAAAATAGGGTTCAATGGTTTTATATGAATAGAGAAGATTTTAACGGGCCGGCCCAAAAACCGTGCCGGGTCACTGTACCGAGAGTGCGGTCCAGGCCCAGTCCGATGGTCGTACCGGGCTGGTCCATGGCCTGATCCCTTCTGTGCCGGGCCGTTCTCATGTTGTGCTTTTTCAGGCTGTGTCCGAGCTTGACCCATCTGGCCATCTATAGTGTCGTTGGAGGCCGCTGCACAGTGATCGTGCATCTATCACGACATCAATGTGAACGCGCCGACCTCAATTGAGCGGCAGCAATCTTTATCCTGCAGTTTCCTCAATGCAAACACTCTGCCGTTCATGATAAGCAAACAATTAATAGCTCTTGTGGTCACAGGTTTATTTCTTGTGCTTAATGCAATTAAATGCAGCTTAATGTGTTTCTCAAAAAAAAATGCAGCTTAATCAGCTAATAAGACAAATGAAAAAGTCTTTTTGCTTTTTTAGTGAGAGTTCTGAATTCTGAAGTTGACAGTTAGACGCATGTGTTGTTTATGTGTAGGATTCATACATCTCGATCATGCATGTGTGAGGTACGGTAACCTAGCACGTAGTACTAAAATTATTATAAATAAAAAGGACCGATGTATGCATGGCCAGCGACAGTATACTGCTGTATACTGCTCCGGCATGCATTGACAGGGAAGGGGCGGTTTAATTATTTTGAGCAAAAGGAACAAATTACATATCACTATTATTATATAGTGATGTAGAATGCATGAGAGGATGAGGTAGCTGTTGCAGCCTTTAATTTCCATGATGTGCTTAGCACAAGTGGATCGACCAAAACTCCTCTAGTCTAGTTGTGCGTAGGTTGATCATTTCCCACTCATGCATTGCATGATGTGTGTAGAATAGGTTGATCATCATTTCCCACATTACCCATTTACCCTGCATGATAGGCACGCACAGCATGCATGATGCACTGCGCGAGTGCCTAGTTAACCTCCTCTCTACTGTATGCATATATATAACAGTTGAAGGACAGTTGAAGGGTTTTTGTCTGAAATGAAATTGATAGCTAATAGGATATAACCAATCCAATAATGCTAGTTGCCCTTCATACATATAAATATTGTTTCTCATCCGTTTCTTCTTCAGATATTGGAGGAAAACAATACGCCAATGATGCCATTGCCCAGCAGGATCCACATGGCAATGTTCAACTCAGTCGGCGTGTGGTGCTGTGCCGCGATCATCTATTGTCGTCGCTTGGTCGCTCTCCACCACCTCTCCTATGCTTGCGATGATTGTGAGAATGCCGAGTAGATCAACAATTGTAAAATCTTGAGAAAGTGAAGGATTAATGCAACCACCAGGGAACTAGCTGCAACACATTATTTCATCTAGTATTATATTCTGTTGGTACCAAGGTAAATAGCTTCTAGTTGCTAAATTGCCAACATTGCCAACAACGATGTGCCAAAGGTCAAAGAGAAACACGATGCCAATCATTTTGGAGGCATTGTATCAAGCACCTGTCATACACGCGTACAAGCTTTTTTTTTTAACAATCACGCGTACAAGCGTTGACCCACTGAACTCATAATCTCTTCCACTTTCGTTACGGATCATTTCGCTTCCATTGTTGTTACACCAACAACCACACAAATCATTCAGAATTACAGATTGTTCATATCATTCCTCCGATCCCCACTTCGATCACAAATCATTATTTCGTTTGCACTTAAAACACTAACCACGACGATGCAGATCACAAGGTTTACGCTCATCATCAATTTCAGTGGCGCAGAGGATTGACGACATGGCCTGTGAACACCACCACGCCACTGACATCGTCCATGAGGAAGAAGGCGAACGGGTGATCCGCCACGAAGTCCACGGGGCGATCATAACCGGGCCTGGCACACCCCACCGCCATCATCGCAGTGCCCGCGGTGGCCACGGTCCCGCCCTCGTCGACCTTGACGACGCACTGGTGGACCACGGACGACAAGGCCACTCCCGCCGATGCCGGCGCGCTCAGCATCCCCGCGAAGGACTCACCGGAGTGGCGGAACGGCAGGTCCAGCCCCAGGCTTCGCAGCACTGGCGATGCTTCCACCGTGAGCGATACCTCAAACTTGGGGATCCTGAGCTCGCCCACCATGACGGGCTGCTCCGGCACGACAAACTTGTGCAGCAACGCGCCCGGGCTTGCAGTGAGCGCCCGCACCAGCGCCGGCAGCCCGTCACGATCGTCGGGGAGGTAGATATACATCGCGAACTCCGGCTCGTCGTCACCGCCGCCGCTGCCAGAGTATGGCATGCGCATGACCTTGAAGCCAGGGTGGACACCGATCTGGTGCAGCCCAAGGGTGCTCCGTTTCATGAACGGCACACGAACAGCATGCTCGGGCGAGGCGTCGACGTAGAACGGGCCTTCCTCGGTGGAGTCCGGGTCGAAGGGCGTGAGCCAGTAGCCATGGAAGTAGATGGAGTTGCCGAGGACGAGCGTCGTCGAAGTGTCGAAATCCCACTCACCGATGACGTCCTTGACGATGCCATGGGTGTTGCGCTCGAACCACCCGTTGATCTCCGCCGCCGCCTCCGTGGGCTTGTCGCTGAAGCTCACGGATCGCGCCTCGGCCTTGTAGATGGCGGCGGCCATGTCGGCGAAGGTCGGGCTGAGGGGCAGCGAGGTGTCGGCCCAGACGGGCGTGGCGCAGCGGACCTCGGTTGGCCTGAGGTTTAGCAACAAGGCATCGGCCCAGACGGCTGTGTCGCGACCGACCTCGGCCTCCCTGACGTCCCCGCGGGCGGCGAGGACGGCGGACGCGACCTTCGATGCGAGCGCGGCGTGCGCCTCTGCACCGGCTTGCCCGAGGAAGGCGGCGATCTGGTCGCGCGTGGCGCCCGAGGCGCCGGCGGCGAGGAGGGAGAGCACGGCGTGGAAGGAGATCGGCGAGAAGGCGAGGTTGCTGGAGAGTGTTCCCTTGTCGAGGTTTCGGAGGTGGCGGAGGAGGAGCAGGCAGAGCGCCGCCTGGTTCCTGACGGCGTCGTCGACGGCCTGGCCCGCCATTGACTCGGCTCTGACCTGCAGCGACTGTGAGGGGAAAGCACTCGGAGTGTAGCAGTGTAGCAGGGGAATGGATTTCTCCGTGTTCAGGCCTTCAGGGTTTAAATAAAACTGATTCTTTTTTTGAAACCTTAACTCATAAGGAAAATATTTTTTGCTTAACACCCAAATTGACCTGCATTATTTGCAGCCTAAATGTCAAAACTGAAAACGAGGCTAAAATGCTAAATTACCAAAATTGTCATGCGTAGCTGGGCTAAAAGCCAAAACTGAAAATGGGGCTAAATGCCAAAACTGCAATATTGTTTCTTTGCCAAACCTTAACACTTAAGCAAAGCCATCTTGAGGAGGTAAGAATGAGAGCAATTTTTTAAATATAAATCCATCCAAATAACTACATTCCGAAAATGTTCTGAAGGAACTGGCATGAGGCTACTGCAGGGCCCACTGGAGGAACAATGGGTTTACTCTTCCACAGCAGTACAGTGAAAATTGATTAACATTTCATTACAAATTCCAGATATGACAGTATGAGACATTTCCTCTGATTATAGTGGTGACAATCTCAGCATACCATTCACGGAATTCCTCGGTACTCTCGGCCACAGTCTCCTGAGAGATGTGATCGACGGGCTTATGGGGCCTCTCGATCATGTAGTTGATCAACTCCTTGGGCAACCTTTGCTTGACGAGCTTTTTCCTCTTCTTCTTCCCCGCGCCTGGTTCGCCGGCGCTCGTCCCTCCTTCGCTACCATAAGAGCTAGCACCTCCGCCTTGAGCTTCCATATCAGATTTGCACACTCATCGTCGTCCGCCATCAACCTTTGCATCCCCATCCGACGCGCGGTTCTTTCCTCTTCTTCGGGACTCATTGAGAGCCCCAACCTCTCCCTCCTTGATCTTCTCCTCCAACCCAGCTGGTACAGTGGTATGCTTCTTCATGTTGTCACCACCGTCCGACCCGGTAGCCTAAGGCTCACAACGCAGCCCCATCGCAAACCTCCTCTCTCGAAACAGGCGGAGCTACCAGCTCAACGCGGCTTGGGACACGGAACAGGAAGCCACAAGGATGGAGATATCGGCCGTGTTTAAATGGATTCCAAAAATTTTGAGAAAAAGGAATCTCGCATGCATGGAAAGACTAAATGAAGTCATTCAAAACCTTTTTACACATAGGTGTAACTTTACGTGATGAATCTAATGAGCATAATTAATTTAATAATTTAATAATTGCTATAATGCTTTTACCATTTCTAATCATGTGGTCAAGCCCTCATTAGACTCCTCTCGAAATTTACCTAGGGTATGAAGAAAGTAGTTTTGTAAACTACATTTATTTAACACCCTTAATTATTAGTCAAAGTAGCATTTAATACCCAAAAATTTTTACCTAAACACGGCCCTATATATACACTGCCGGTAAGACCGCAACACAGCAGCGACAATCCTAGGCGGAGTCGGATGTTGAGCAGCTTTCTAGTCCGACTCGGATATACTCTGCATGTGTGTCCGGATTTTCTGTGAAACGAGTCCGCGAGACCTTGTGGGCTGCACGGCTGCAGAATTTATCTGGGCTAGTGAGCTTTTCATTTATGGTGCACTGAGCAGCCCATTGACTTGGATTTTTTAAAAAAATGGTGCACGGAGCATCAATATTTTTTTTATAAAAACACCTTTGTGATGCGAGTTTTGAATCAAAATCCAAGTCAATTGATATGGAGTCACAACTTTAAACATTTTTTTTTCTGATGAAGCATTTTTAACAATGAAGTGAAACAAAAAAGCTCACTGGTAGTCTAGTTAAGTCAGACATTCAGAGGGATTAATACGGAATGCATCCATCAGAGGAGGGGATTCTAACTGTTTCGGTTCATGTAAAGCAAATAGTTTTCCTTTTCATGTGAACTTACATGATGCATAGCTATCTTTCATAATATCTTTCACAAACTGCTTTATACATATATCTCGTATATGTATGACCTTGCTTGGGAAAATTCTGCAAAAAACAAAGACGATATGCAACAAAATCGAGAGTCTTTTACATATATGTCATTATGAAAGTTGTTGATTACGCATACCACTGAAAAGTTTTCAGATACATGTGTGTGCCATGAGCTCAATTTTCGTTTACCTGTGTGCCATTCCGTCCATGTTCTGAGCTAACGGTGTCAAACCGACGGGTGAAATTACCATTTTACCACATGTGGGCCCCACCAATCTTCTTCCTCCTCCTCCCCTTCTCCTTTCTCCCGCTGCGGCCCTCCCCGTCGTCGAGCTCCGCGGCTGGCCATGGCACACCTCCCCTCCGCCGCACCGCTCGACAGCTCGACGTCTCGACCTCCCCCCGCTAGTCGCGCCAGGGACCCTCGCGGGCGTCCCACCGCGCCCACTATCCTCCATCCCAGCGCAGGAACTCCACTGCGCCACCATATCGGACACAGGCGCGAGGACCGCTGCTCGGGATCGGCGGAGGCGAGCTCCCCAGTGGAGGAGGTGCTTGATGCCGGCAGGCCGAGCTCGCGCGCGCGGCCAGGGCTCAATCGGTTCATCAACGCCCATGTCCGGCCATGGAAGCCCATGATCGAGAGCTCGATGGCTCCGGCGGGGTCCCGAGTCGAACGACCCCTCCGGCGCCGACGACACGCACTTCACCACCACCGACGCAAGCAGTCCGGAAGAAGAAGACGGTGATCATGCGTCGTCCCGATGCCGCACAAGCGCGCCCGACCCGGCATGAGTTCCTCGGCGACGCAGACGGCCTTCGTCGGGATCAACCCGGTGGAGCTCTCGGTGATGCGCGCGATGGGCGGCGACGGGCGACCGACGGGAGGTTCGAGCCCGCCGGGGTGAGGATGTGATACGGGCCCGACGCCATGGCCGGGCATGCGGTGCACGTGCGCGAGGAGCTAGCCCGCGGTGACGATGCTGCGAGGCCCGGCTTCGCCGCGGCATGGCGCCTGCAAGATGGCTGGCGACGGCGAGCACCGGCTGGGCCGACGCTGGCGGGTGGCTTGCTCGCGACGGCGAGACGGCGGTGCTGCCCATGAACGGCGGTGGCAATGTGGCCGGCCCAGCGAGGTCCGGCACGACGGGGCGGGGTCCGATGCTGGGGGCTCTTCCATGGATTGCTGCAGTGAGGAAGAAGCAGGGCCAAAGGTTGAAGAAGATCCTGATGTAAGATGGCTAGGGGCAAAATAGTCATTTCAATACGTGGGTCCCATATGTCAAATCGGGAACCGTTAAAATCTAAAAGGTGGACGGAATGACATGTACGTAAACAAACTTTGAGTGCATGGCACACAAGTGTTTGGAAACTTTTTCATAACACGTAGGTTACCAGCAACTTTTATAATGGCATTTACGTAAAAGACTTCAAAATCGAGAAGGGTATACAGAAGTGACCGGAGGATAAGGACACTGAACTTTCAGTATTTTGATGGTCTGTCAGACAATAGAAGGTGAGTTTGTTCATTATGACATTAGAATTCATCACATAGACCGACTTGTAGTAAATTCAAAGAAATTATCCAGTATATGGAAAGAAGCACACATCTTGAATGAAGACTATTACAATGTGCAGACACTACTTGAATGAAGACGACAGTACAAAAGAATGTGCTTGGTACCCACCCTAGCTATTTACTCCTCATCCTGGTCGCCGTGGGACTTCCACTTCATCGCCGATTTAACGCTTGGTGAGGTACTGGTTGATGAGGACCTTGCTCGTATCAACATCTTGTCAGAATCGCCTTCCTGTAAAGATAGGATTCACGAACTCTGCTACCGGGCGAGCCTCTCCGGAGAGATGTCATACATGGAATTGCGGGGATGCTTGGTCATGTAATCTATGAGCCCCTGGGGTAACCTCTCCTTGATGTACTTCTTCCTCTTCCTCCCCGGCGGCCGAGCGTCCTCCTCCGACTTCCTCCCCCTGAGAGCCATCGCCTCCCCCTTGAGCCTCCGTATCAGCACTGCATTCGCATCCTCCGGTGCGGCCGACCAGACTGATCTCCCACCTGAATCATGTGCAGCCCCATAACCAAACACATCGATCGGAACTGCATGATCAGAGGAGGATGGATGGATATATATCGGGCGATCGCCCGTGAGATCGTCCGAGTCGGAGTCCCCTGGCCGCCGAAACCGACACCGAGTCGGTGACAGTCTGGACCGCCATTGACTCTGCTTCGACCGGCAGCGACTCGGAGGGAAAATGAGTGGCATAGTAAAGAGGATTGGGATTTTTGGGTGGGTTAAATACTAAAACTACCCCTAACTTATGAATCCTTGACTCATATATAAGTAAATGATTTTGTTTTCTAAGCAAATAAATAAGTAAATGATTTTCGTTCCTAAATACCAAAACTGTTCTTCGCGTGATAATAAACGCCAAAAAACGTCTCGTAGTCGGTAGGCTAGTTTTTTTAAGATTACGGAACACAGTTCCGGCCTCAACGGTCTAAAGAACTGTCTACGGTCAACATACAACAACGGGGCAGCGACTAGGCTACAAAAGTTCAAACTCACACCACTAACGACAGACCTAGGTCAGCATTCCGCAAATAGAGTCTTTCATGAACAAAATATTAGACTTAGCATACACCCACACAACAAAACAGAAACTAGTCCTTGATACGCCTGAGGGTATTCCACCCAGACTTGTGGGTGATCTCCAAAGTCACTGACTCCAACGCTCGGCAGCCTTCCTTCAAAATGATTCTTCCTTCCTCTTTAGAAAGGATGACCAACTCGATCCAAAATGTCCCCTAAATATCACTTGCAAAACAGATTTAGATTGTGACTTTTGAAACACCATATCGTTCCTACTGATCCACAGGGCCCAGCAAAAGGCCGCTATTCCAACCAGCACTAGGTTCCTTTGCTTTTTCGAAAAACTTCTAAGCTAAGCCCCAAAAAGATTATCCACATCCACCGGTTTTGTTACACCAAACGAAAAACAAACAATACCCCACATAAGTCTAGCCATGGGACAATCAAAGAAAAGGTGTTGAATAGTTTCTTGCTCCGTACAAAAGCAACACTTAGTACACCCCTTCCATTTTCTCTTCACTAAGTTATCCTTAGTTAATACTACCCCATTCATAAGATACCATAGGAAGATTTTAATCTTTAATGGGATCTTAGCTCTCCACGTCCAACAATTAACCGGTGTCCCTGTTTTCAAAACTAAGTCATTATACATGTTTTTTACCGAAAAATCTTTGTTGGCCGTCCAGATGAAGGAATCCCTGTGATCATTAAGACTCACCATAAGAATACTCTCCACCAGACTCAGCCATTTGTCCCAATTGTCCCCCACTAAGGCGCGTCTGAAGGATACGTTTAGCGGAGTAGTACTTAGTACTTGGGCGACGGACGCATTTTTCCTCCTCACTATATTATAAAGAGATGGATATTTTTCCATTCAAAGTTCTTTCCCAACCAAAGATCTTCCCAGAATCTAGTCTGGGTGCCATCTTGTACTTTAAACCTGCCTCTCTCCAGTACAAACTTTTTAACCTCCATTAAACCAGACCAAAAGTGTGAATCTTCTTTCTTCCTCTCTACTTGAGATAAAGTTTTGCCTTTAAGGTATTTTTTCTTGAGCACTTGCTACCATAAGCCATCTTCATTGATTAATTTGACTATCCATTTACTTAGCAGGCACTTATTTTGGATATCCAAATCAGAAATGCCCAACCCCCCAATACTCTTAGGTTTATGAAGGATGCTCCATTTGGCAAGCCTATACTTTTTCTTATGCTCATCGCATTGCCAAAAAAATCTTGATCTATAATAATCCAGTTTCTCCAAAACACCTTTAGGTATTCTGAAGAAGGACATCATGAACATTGGCAAGCTAGACAAAATCGAGTTAATTAAGACAAGTCGCCCTCCTGATGAGAGCAGCTTACCCTTCCAACTACTTAACTTTCTTTGAAATCTCTCTTCCACCACCCTCCAATCTCTATTAGAGAGTCTTCTTGGACTCATTGGAATTCCCAAGTATTTGAGCGAAACTCACCCTCCCTACACCAAGGAGTTTCACATATTCCCCGATCCTCTCTTTTGTTTCCCAAGCGAATATCTCGCTCTTATGGAAGTTGATTTTAAGACCTGATAGCTTTTCAAAAGCACTTAATACTAGCTTCAAGCTTTTGGCCTTTTCTAAATCATCATCCACAAATGTAATCGTGTCATCTCACGTGCTATAAGATGGAGAGGCCGCCTCCACTAAGTGAGGAACCAACCCATCAAAGAAACCCTATTTTTTTGACCTCTCAATCAACACAGCCAGCATATCTGCAACTAGATTAAAGAGAATAGGTGACAAAGGATCACTCTACCTCAAACCTTTCTTGGTTTGAAAATAGTGTCCCATGTCGTCATTCACCTATACACACACACTACCCTCGTGATAGCTTCCTCAATCCATTGACACCACATACTCGGAATCCCTTCATCCTAAGGACCTGTTGCAAGAAAGTCCAATTAACTTTATCATACGCCTTCTCAAAATCTAGTTTGAGAATAAGGTCTTTCTGCTTTTTTTCTTTTTAACTCATGAATAGTTTCATGTAGAACAACCACTCCCTCCAAAATATATCTTCCAGGTAAGAAGGCAGATTGAGAGGGTTTGGTGATCCTACATGCAACCGAGGATAGTCTGTTAGCCAAAACCTTCATAAAGATTTTGAAACTAACATTGACCATACAAATGGGCCGGTATTGTTGGATTTTCTTGACCTCCTTCTCCTTTGAAAGTAATGTTATTATTCCAAAGTTGAGGCAGAAAAGAGGTAGATCCCTAGAATGGAAGTCTCTGAACATGGCCATTAGGTCATCCTTGATGAGACTCCAAAACACTTGATAAAATTCAGCAGGAAAACCATCCGGTCCAGGTGTTTTGTTATGCTTCAAATGGAAAATGGCCTCCCTGACTTCCTTTTCTGAAAAATCAACCACTAGCATTTCACTCTCCGCATTGGTGACCTGGGAAATATCCTCCACCAAAGACTCATTGAGTGATAGACTACTAGATTCTGATCCCCCAAAAAGGTTTTTATAATATTTTGTGATTTATTTTTTAAGTTGTTCGTCACCCTCCACAATCCCTTCCTCTTGCTCAAGACGGAAGATTCTAGTCTTCCTCCTCTTTCCATTTGCTATCATCTGGAAGTATTTAGTATTGTTATCCCCTTTTAATATTTTGGTGGTCTTAGCTCTTTGAAACCACCTTATCTCCTCTTCCCTGAATAGTTGTGTAATTCTTTTGTTAATGCTCTGCTTTAAGTCCCATTCTTGCTGACTTAGCAGCTGAGACTCCGCCTTCTTATCTAGTTCCTCCGCTTTCCTCAACAGTTCTTGCTTTTCTTTTTTATAGGCTCCATTCACATTCTTTGCCCACCCTCTTAGAAATTGTCTCAACCTCCTGATTTTGTTTTGCCATCTTTGCATCGGGGTACCCCCCTACTCTCTTTTTTCCAAACTTCTGAAACCACCTCGAAAAAGTCATCCTTCAACAACCAACCAAGCTCAAATTTAAAGGGTGGTTGTTTCTTGGCCTTGGTCTTTTCTCCTGTACTCAGCAAGAGGGGTGTGTGATCAGAAACCTCCCTATTAAGGGCCTCCACTGTCGCCAATGGGAAGTTCGGTTCCCATTCGTACTAACCAACACTGTCTAATTTCTCATAAGTAGGTACCCTGCGAGAGTTAGCCCAGGTAAATTTACGACCTGACATCTCTATCTCTCGTAAGTCCAAACTGTCTATGACGGCATTGAAAAGGAATGGCCACCTTTCATCGAATCTGTCATTGTTTTTTTCACTGCTGTTCCGAATGATATTAAAATTCCCCAATGCACAAGGGGAGCTTCTCGTTACTGCAAGATTGCACCAATTCAGTGAGAAATGATTCTTTGAACTCAGGTTGGGCTGCCCCGTACACAGCCACCAACACCCATTTAAAATCACTTCTCCTATCTCTTAGCCTAAATTTCACAAAAAAACACCATTGTTGGCGTTTCTTAACGTCACCACTAGTTGTACACCTAGAGGGAACGTATAAGAGCCGACGGGTATACGCAAGCGCACGGAAATATACGTAGCACTTCCCCAAGGAAGGAGAGTATTCCAAGGGTATCGAATCCAAGGAACGGCGTGTACTATCCCCTACTCTAGTATAGATGATCCAAGGACACAACACTGATTGATAGGATAGGTAGAAAGGATGCACTCGGACCGAGCGCAGAGTCTAGTTACGGTCTCGTGTATAACACTCACTTCGGGCACCAGGCACATCCTAGGCCAATGTGCTGGAGCGAGCCCAACTCGGTATGCGACGTAGAGAGTTGACAAAGGGTTCAACAGTCGTCACCATCCGCGGCCTACCTCACGCTACGATCGTATGTGGTCTTCGAAGGATAGCTTATGGTCCAGACACCACGTCTACACCACTTACTATTACTACGAATCCGCGAGGGAGATACTGGCACTAGCTCAAGGTATGCTCTATCACTCATGCAAGATCACAAATGCACTTTGATCTAACTAGAGACATGCAGGAGCTTCACTTTACTCTAATAGACAAGGCGGCAAACTAGATGCAAACTTATGATCTAAGTCTCGATCGAAAGGGTTGTGTTCAAGAACACAAGCCTCTAAACCAAGAACAAATGAAGAACACAAGAACAAAGCAACT
The DNA here is from genome assembly GCA_022644695.1 of Cenchrus purpureus. Lineage (NCBI taxonomy): Eukaryota > Viridiplantae > Streptophyta > Magnoliopsida > Poales > Poaceae > Cenchrus > Cenchrus purpureus. The sequence continues at coordinate 4,234,865 of CP053464.1, forward strand.
AAGCTTGAATACGACTTTAGTCTAAAGAGGAAATATCGAAATACTCACTTTAGTCTAGTTGAAGAACAAAGGCACGAGAATCGTTCTTGAGGAAGATGTCATGAAGAACATGATATGTCTCAAGCCTCCCACCTCACTTCCTAGCACTAATCCTATACAAAGAGCTCTCCTCTCCTAAAGAGAGAGGCTCCAAGCCAAAATGAAGAGGAGGAGAAGTGTGTGTCTCAAATGGGAGCCCCTCCCCTCCTATTTATAGAGGAGGGGGTGGCTTCCTCGGAGGCTCAAAGTGCCCCAAAACTCCGGGATCGCAGCAAGTGACCAATCGTGCGAAAGACGTGGAAGGTGGGAATCAACCGACTAGGTCGGTTCGCCGATCCTAGGGTCTAGAAACCCCGGAGGCCTTCACACTGTGTTTTCTCAGGGTGGCTGCCATGTGGGCCCTGATGCTTGTCCTCCGTGCATGCCAAGTTTCCTGGCGGTTTGGGTATTGAGTGGGCCCTTAGATCCATGTGATGTCCACGTGGCGATTCGTGATTCGTCGAACTTGCCTCTCTTGGATTGATGACGTCGTGATCCGAGGGAATCCTAGGTGGCATCCCTCATTGGCGAGCTTGAAGTATTGGATCAAAGACTTATGTTTTTACTCCTCTTTCTAGTGCTAATCACCTGTATTTGCATAATCACCAACACTTGTGGAAATGATTAGTTTAAGACCTATTCTAGTGTTGATGATCCTTTTACACTTATTTTATGCAGGTATTGACGGTGTAAAAGCAGCACTTTTCGACTGTTAACAACCATCATCAATACTACCTACATCCATCACATCTAGGTTAACCCCTAGTAAAATACCACCTGATCTCCCATGAGGCGCTGTCCAGTGCCACACGAAGTTTCTCCCCCCACTAAAATTATTTAGCACTTCTTGGGGAAAATCCTTCTTGCCTGTCTCCAACAGAGCAATAAACGCTAAGTTTTGCTCCTTGGAAGTCTCACTTAGAAATCTTGTTTTAGCCAAGTCACTAAGATCTTTGCTATTCCAAAATATTCCTTTCATTTGGCACCTTTTTTAGAAAATTTAGCCCTTCTTATCTTGCAAGTCTTTCTCAAGCACGACTTAGCGTGGGACTTGCCCTTACGGCTGAAATCATCAAGTTCACTATTTAAAGGAAAACTTGATTCATCAAAAATCTCTTCCATTAAGTCACCACATAAGCTCTTTAGAGCGTTTCTCTCTATGTCCTCCAAACTCTCCTCCTCACTCTCACAATCTACCCACTCTCGGTCAAACCCTCCAAACTCCCCTACTTCCCTTTCTGACTCGAGATCCAACAATTTATAATAATTATTGTCTTTTTCTAATCTAGATTCCCCTAGGTTGAGTCCTATTTGTTGCAAACAGTTTAAAGCAAAGTCTTTCTTTACCGAAAGTAAAGAGGTGGAACAAGGGTTACCTTCATGGAACTCAAGATTCTTCCTAGCAACCCTCTCTCAGCCTTAGCCAAGATGTGCTCGTCCCTAGACCGCTGAAGCCTCGGACTAGCCCTGACCTGCTGCTTAGTAGCCTCTGGAACACTAGCTGCCTCTTGCAGCTTCTCTTGTTCCTCCTCCATGTCTGCCATATCCTGCTCACCAACCCCAAGCCCCTTGTGCCCCTCCTCATCTTCCTCCAACACCTTATCCACTATCTCATCTAACACAGTATCTGCGGCCTTGTTCAGAATTTCTACCGCCTTCTTCCTTAGGAAAACATCAAAATCCCTCTTTGACATTTTCAGCACTTGTTCTCTCCAAGACTCCGTCTCAGCCGAGCCTCCAATGGTGGCCTTAGCCGCCCCCTCGGCTCCACCACTGCTCTCCTCCTTCTTCTGCTTTTTCGACATCCTTTCCTGCCCCTCCTCTTCCTCAAACAACCCCTCTCCCTCACCCCCTGGTCACCACCCTTCTTGTTCCACTCAATGGTAGCCTCCTCTCCATTCTCATCAAAGCCCCACTTCTCCACCTCAAAGTGAAGCTCAAAATAATGGTCGCCAATCACCACATCAAGCGTCTAGAATCAAGCGGGATTAATGCCACCGATACGCCCAAAGACATTCTTCCTGGTGGCTTCCATGTCCACTATCTGAGTCGATCCAAGCATAGAACCGACCGCCCACAGCTCAAGAAACTCACAAAGCTCCTTCCTCAATACAAAAACCCTAATCCAGACCTTTCGTAGTAAGAACCCAACCTCCTTCTCATGCCACACCTCAAACTTTATCCTCACTCCCGGGACACTAGCACACTTAATGTCCGCACCCCCAAAAGCCACAGCCCTCTGCAAATCCACCTTAGAAGGGAACTTAGTCAGAAAAGTGTTCTCCTCATGAGCTTTTAGCTCCCACACCCATTTCCTCGGAAATAGCCTCTCCAATTCCTTCTTCACCTCATCCATCGAAAGTTGTCCCCCCCTCCACTGAAATAACCGCCGTCCTTGCGTCCTTTCGCGCCCTAGGCAGCGGAGGGCGCGAAATGTGGTAGAAACCCAGACCATGAACAGCATAGCCCACCGCATGAGCCACTGGTCTTGGCATCTTCAAAACGGGGCATTTGTAGTTGACATGATCATTGTGCTTATCACAAATAACACAATAAATCTCTGCCGAACAGGTAGCTGCAATGTGTCCTTTCTTGACACAACGAGAGCACTTAACCCCTGCCAGAACATCTCCACCACCACGAACAGCACCCTCACCTGCCTCCATCATCTCCACATCATCTTTCTCCTGTTTTTGCTGCTGCGAGTTCATCATCTCCTCGACCCTCTGCACGCTATACGCCTGGCTGTCACCACCTTCCTCTACCCCGGCTCCTTCTGGGGCTTGAGCTCCTCTCCTCAACTCCTCCCTGTTGTACGTACTGCCCCGACCACCTGCAAACCTTCCACCACCTCTTCCAACGCGGCCACGGTAAAAACTGCGTCCGCGCTGGCCAAACCTGCCTGCACCTCCACCGCCTACCACCCTGCCCTCGAGCCGCTTTTGGGTGCCATACCGCTCTGTGCCATAGTCCCTCTGCTGTCCGCCCGGAGCACGGTACTCGGCCTGCCGCTCTCTCCTTTCCTGATGCAGAGCCGCCATAGCCCTCTCTCCTGCAGCTCGATCTCACCCGCCATGGCGCCGCCGCCTCTGTGATCGGGGAGGGACGCGCCGCCGCTAACTCAGAGGCCGCCGCCTCAGATCGGGTATAACGCGATGAGCCGACGATTGGTGCCGCGGTGGCGAAACCAACAGGGCTTGCCACCCCCAAAAACAATAACCCTAGTCCTTGACTGAAACGAAAGGACCGGTGGGCTTCAACTCGGACCATTACTGCCTGAGGATACGGCCCAGGCACCCCAGCGGACTCCAACCGACACGATTCGAAATTTGAATCCAGATCTTGCTCCACCGTCCGCTCCCCCTCCGGCGACCTACTGCAAAAACTGTAATGCCGCTTCTTCCTTTGCCCGACCTTAACCCTTAAGCAAAGACATTTTGCATCATGGCAGGACACCTGAAAGTTCCAAGAAATTTCAGAGTGCCTGCCTTTATAAGTGCATACAACTTTAGTGTCAAAATTAAGTGGTGTTTATTAAATACATGTTACAAAATTTATAGTATCTATGGTTTTGTTGTAGTGAACATATATCAGGGGGGACATTGACCATAGCATTTCACTCAAGTAACAGAAGTTCATTTAAAAGGTGAAAAATCTAACAGCTGCAAAAGGTCTACACTACTACTGACAACATTAACAGCAGAATTGACACATAAAAAAAATCAGTAGCAGCTATGGCCCGGCAACACCCTTATGTCAGTTAACAATTGCAAATCCTGCATTATATCTCTTTATGCCTCTTACTTGAGACGATGAGGTTATTCATCTATGTTTTTGGTTTTGACTAACTAAGTAGGTGAATCGAACGATGCTAAAATAACTGCAGCTAAGAGTAGAAGTAACTCATGTTGTTATTCTGAAAGCATCTAACTTTTGCAAAAGGGCTTACATCTAGAGAGCTCTTTTCATCAGTTTCCCTCCTCTTTTTAACTGCATATAAACTGCATACGGATCTCCCGGCCCACAGCTGTTCCTGAAACGTGTCAACTGTCAACAGCACAAGGAGCAACCTGGAAATAAACACCTGCTGACCTAGTTACCTGATCGATAGAATCTAGGAATCCACAAGCTCCAGACTAGTCGAACCCAGAAGCTGGTTGCGATTGTTTGAAGGCTTTAAGTGCAACTGAAACTGTCAAAGCCAGTGGGTAGTGGTGCTGAACCGTGCAACTGCAACGGATCTGGTGGAGCATGACAGTAGTGCAACTGTTGCTGGCTTGCTGTGGAGACATACAAATGACAAAACCTGCAATGGACTGGAATCTGCAAATCTATGGACCAGCAGTAAGTTCATAAGTAAATCACGAAAGAAAAGTAAATGTCAGATCAGGTTTTGCAAGCACCAAGCAGAACAGAATCAGTTGATAACCTATTTTTTCCAACAAAATATGCAGTACTCTGACTTGTATACTTTGGTCTGTCAGACAATATAAAAAATCAGTTTGTTCATTATTACATATAAATTCATTGGGTAGACCCTAGTCACCGCGGAACGGGAACGATGCGCTGCCTCGCTCCGGGATCGTCGTCCGGGCGGAACGACGGGACGAAATTGATCCCACAAGGTAAAAACGGTATCAAAAACGTCGTCCCCGTTCCCGGTTCGTCGTTCCTCGATCCGTCGTTCCGGGAACTCCGGTGACTAAGGGGTAGACCGACATATTGTATACCCAAAGAAATTCAGGATGGTGTACTCAAAGAAATTAAAAAAAGTATTAAATTTATTTGCTAAGGTGAAAAGACAATATGATAACTCACCAACCTGAGGATATGTAAATGGGTCGGGAAAACATCACATCCTTACAGTATACTCAAATAAGTTAGTAAAATAAGGACACTAAATATGTTTGCTAAGGTGATGAAACAATGGTTAACTCACCCACCAGAGGATTTTTAAGTGGGGTTATAACATACTAAATGGGTCAGGAAAACATCAAATCATTTAACGTTCAAGGTAAGGTCAAATCGATTAGCAATTGGACTGCAGTGTGAAAGAACTGAGAATCAGCAGATTCCAATATATTACAGTTGGACAGAGTGTGAAAGAAATCAGAGCTTGGGCAAAGCAGAACAGGTTATGGAAAAAAGTACTCATTTGGGTTTGTAACCTGGTGATTGTGTATGTGTAATACTGGAAATCTCTACTGAGACTAGTGCTGTTCCAATCAGTATCAATCGTGATGTGGTGATTCATTACATATAGCATATAAAACACATCCATCGATTCCAGATACGACCGGGTAAGTAAGTTGTCATAATAACACAAGGACAACAAACAACACATGGAAGTGCCAAAACTACCTACAATTTGGACGTTTGGAGTATATGATAGCAAAATGATGACTATTACAATGTGCGGACACTTGAAGACCACACTTGGCAGCTTTGCTTCCTGGGCAGCTAGTTGTCGCCCTCGTCGTCGGTGACCTCAATTTCATTCTCGGCATAGCCTTTGGTCCGGTACTGATGGATAAGGGCCTGCTGGTACTCGAGGATCTTGTCATCGATGGCCTTGGTAGTGGCATGCCACTCAAGGAATTCCTCGGTACAATCGGCCAGCTTCTCTTGAGAGATGGGATCGACGGGCTTGAAGGGTTTCTGGATCATGTAGTCGATGAACTCCTTGGACAACCTCTGCTTGACGAGCTTCTTCCTCTTCTTCACCGGCGGCTGGTTCCCCGACGCTGTCTCCTTCGCCTCCGTGAGAGCTAGCGCCTCCTCCTTGAGCTTCCGTATCAGATTTGCACACGCGTCGTCGTCGTCGGCATCGGCATCGGCATCAGCAGCCCCATCCGACGTGCTCGGTTCCTTCCTCTTCTTCAGGGACTCATCAGGAACCCCAACCTCTCCGTTCTCCTCCTCCAACCCGACTGGCTCAGTGGCCTTCTCTTTCAGGTTGTCACCACCGTCCAACCCGCCGGTAGCCTCAGGCTCACGAGCAACAGGCGCCATCAGAGCTATCGGCGGCGGTATCCAAGGCGATCAACAGCAATGTCAATAGTCAATACACAAGTCGAGATGGAATATATTACCCGCAACCAGCAGCAATAATCCAAGGCGAGATGGAATCCGAGTCGGAGTCCCCTGATCTTTTCCCTGGCCGCCGGAAACGGACTCCGAGTCGTCAATACACAAGTCGGTGACGGCCTGGCCCCGTGGCCCGCCATTGACTCGGCTTCGATCGGCAGCGACTCGAAGGGGAAATCAGTGGGAGTGGGGGAGTAGCAGAGCATTGGGATTTTTTTTTTTTTGGTAGGTTACTAGTAAAACTTGTGAATCCTTAATTCATATAAGCAAATTATTTTGTTTTCTAAAAAAATAAGTAAATGATTTTTCGTTGCTAAATACCAAAATATCTTGCATTGTTGGCATGGTAAACGTCAAAAATTGCGAGTAAAGTTTTTTCGTAAGATCTGCAAACCACGTTTTTCATTAAGAGAAGAGAATGAATTACAACAAAGCGACTTTAGGAGGAATCTAAAGCGCAACAACAGAGTACAAGAACTGAAACCACACAGAAAGAAGAGAAAAAAAAAACTGCGAGTAAAGTTTTTGTGAAACTATAACTCACAGATATTCTTTTGGCTTTTATGAAAAAAAACTATCCTTTTGGCTAATTACCAAAACTGTCACGCGTAGTCCAGCCGTATGCTAGTAAATGTCAAAACTGCAATGCCGTTTCTTTCTTTGCATACCTTAACCCTTAAGAAGACCTTAACCCTTAAGCAAAGACATTTTTGTATCATGGTAGGACACTTGTTAGCATCGGTTTCAATGAAGAATAGGAAAGGTGAAGATCCACATTCATGTGGCAATCAGAAACACTTGTTCAATTTAATGTAAATCTATCCCAACAAGTACATTACAAAAATTTCATGAAGGAATTGACACGAGACAACAATAATTTAATCTTCCACAGCAGTTACAGTAAAAATTCAATTAACGGTTCATTACAAACTTCGGACACCGACACATTTCCTCTAGTTACAGCAGTGACAAGCTCCGTGTAGCAACGTAAAGCAGCTCTTACGATCCGTTCATTCCGCTACACTACGAACATGAGCTGTAAACGTTTGGCACACGTTGCAAACCATGCTCATTACTCATACTGACATACACCGAAACTGCATCTCACCTATCTGAAATTCCTTCAAAACTGTCCCACCACGTACGTCAACTGATATCTAATGGTCCGGGACACCAATAGATTCGTCTGATCTTGCTGCTTAATCGTGCCGTGACTTCTTCTGTGCTTTGTTCAACCTCCTCGTCCATCTTCTACATCTAATGGACTCTGAACCACCAAAGTCCTATCTATCGTTGATCATGCAGAGGTACCCACCCCCATCACGGCGCTCCAAGGGATACCTGGTGACACCTTTCATGTACTCAAGGTGCTTCACAGCAGCATCTCGTAGACCAGATCTGTTTGGTGCCTTTCCTTTCTCGCGCTTCTTTATCATGGTGCAAGACTCCAGAGGGCCAGCACTTCCAGCCCCAGGTCTCCTGCAGCAAAGAACAATGAATAACTTCCAATTTATACAAGGTAACATCACAAATACAGCGTCGACATTCAAGCATATAAAATAAAAGTGCCTAAAGAAAGAATGAAAAACAACCCCAATAACCCAACTAAAATCCAGTTGATAATTCTTACGAAAGCAGCTTGCTAAAGATAAGTTTCAAAACTTTACCTCAACAATTTCTCAGATGCAACCCTAGCAGCTTGAATGATATCCTTGGTAGGCAGCCACTTCACTGCCCTGCCAGGATCACCTCACATCGGTGAGTGGATTTTTATCAGCTGCATACAATTTTTTTTACATCAATAAGTTGTGTCATCATGAGTAACAAACTAACAGAAGAACATATCTGGTATCATGCCATGGCTTAAAACAGTTGTTAGCTAGTGTTAGGGAAAGGAAACTCACACCAAGACATTCCATCATTTGATAATATGCTCTACCATGAAGTGGGGTATGACCCTTTCTTGCCTCTGAAAAGTACCTTGTCCTGAAAGAAAAATAGCATCAACTGGTAAGCAAAACTGCAGGCCAACATCAATTACGCTCATTATGTAAGATCGATAGTCACCAACCATTCCTTGTAACCTGGGTCTACTGTGAAGCCATACATATCAACACTGTCACAGATGGAGAGAGCAAACTCAAGAGCTTTAACCCCAGTTCCTTTAGCAGACGAACCAAATGATGATGATGTGCCTAGCATGAGGTACACTGGATTGGTTATTGGAAGTTCCTACATAACAAGAGTTCCAGAAGCCATGTAAGAAAACATAGAACATGTACCCAAGGTGACCTAGTTTCTAAAAGATGGCAAGAAAATTACCCGAATCATTTGGTTCATGATATCATGTATTGTCGTCTTAACAATCAATACCTCCTTTTTTGTTTCTGCAGCAAAAAAAGTAGTATGCCTTTTCACCTTGCTATCTCGCTGTACTGATAGGGATTTAAAAAGATCGATGGTAGACTTACCATCTAACTCAACAACTTTGTCCAGTGCCTTTGCAGATCCTCTGTTCAGAAGACGAAATGTACTCTTTGTACCAACATATTCAGTGTAATTCTGTAAAATGGAAAGGAGAAATTGTGGCATATCCAAATGCAGCAGGAAAAACTGACCATCTAACACATCATCTTAACAAACCTGGATGGGCGCACCATTTTCTCTGAAGACAACATCATACGAATCAATTTCATCCCCAAATTTAGTTTTAAGAAGATCACCAGAGTTCCCAACAACAGCACATCTACCAAATTGGTGAGGCACGTATGGTGATGTCTCAGGTAGAACTAGCGAGAGCTTCTCCATGCAAAGGGTTCTGTTCTGGCACTTATTCCTGCAAACTCAGAATAAATATGCTTAGTAATCTATTGGAGTTGACCAGACTTAAGTCTAGGTGAAATGGCAAAGATTTGTATCTACCCACAGAAGGATTCCTTTGTTGATCCTGCGCCATGCATACTCCTCCCAGCCATTTGGCAAAGCATCAATATACTCCTTTGTGAGTACTGTTGTACTATTTCGAACCTAGAGGTAAAAAGCAATTGAGTGACCATATCGATAGCTGATCGTGCAACTGTGAAAAACTTAGACCAATATTGCAGTATAGTTCATGTAACAGTTCTTATGAATGCTGGTGGGGCAGTCGAGAGTGATGAGCCTACTACAAGTTGGTGGATATTGCTAAAGTGCTCTTGTGCTCACATACGACTTTTTCAAAGCAGCAACATATGATGTTGTGATTCATTGAGCTTGTTAAACTACAAGGACTTGTGAACAGAAAGCATGTTCACCTGCTCCCACGAGGCCACAGCTTCGCACAGATTGAACTCAAATGCCAAACCTTCAACCTCTCCCGTATTCGGATCCGTCTGCAAAAGAATTCAGTCCATAAGAGGTACGAAAATGAGCATAAACATCAGACAAGAAAGCTTGGTCGCGGAAGGTGGCCAACAGAGTACTATATTTGCTAGTTGAACATGTAGTAGAGTTTCAAAAGCATAGGATGCTAGGTAAGTGCACAGCCAAATGCATCATGCAAGCTGTTCCTTGAAGCTGAATTGGGGAAGGAAGGTCTGCATCAGGTAAAAACTTTGCCTGGCACAAGAATCAAGCACTTACCCACTTGGAAACCGTGTTGCTTGGGTATTGTATCACAACTCGACAGTAGTCCTTCCCACTCACCGCTTTCAGTCCTAGCCCATTTGCATCCTGCAGTATTTTTTTAAAGCAAGTAAGGTTTATCTGAACCAAGACAGTAAAGTAGATCCTCAAGCTGCCAACACTGGAGATCAAAACAAGAACTGACACTAAATCCAAACATGGACAATCCCCAAACATTTGTATTCAGCCTAACACGCAAAAGACTGAACCTCAACAACTGACATAAGAATTGAAGAAGGCAACACTCAGGTATGTACTAGATGGACCCAGTATAAATATGGATAATTCTCAGACATTTGCATTCATCTCAAGACAAAAGCTTCACTCTCATTTAAGCTAGTATCTCGTACACTAAACAGTTAGGAACAGTGGAATTGTCCCACTGGAATCGAGAATTCTCAGGCAATCGCCCTGCCAATCCACAACAGCTCGAAATTTTAAGAATCTAGTGACCACAGAGGTCGCAATGCGCCATCATACGGGCAGAATTACAAGGCAATCAAACCATAATCAAGACGAGAGAAATCAACAGACGAGGCGGATGAGCGAGACCGTACCACGCACTTGCCGAAGCGTCCCTGCTGCGCGGCGAGCGCCGCCAAGTCCGCCTCCGAGAGCCGAGCGCCGCCATCTGCACGCACGAACCCATCCCGTGTCAGCAGGATCTCCCGCACTACACGCAACCGGAACACGAAAAAGGGAGAGAGAGAGAGAGAGCTCCTGGTGGGAGGCATTACACGAGGAGAGGCCGGAGAGGTAGATGAGGATGGCGGTGACCCCGAAGAACATGGCCGCGGCGAGCGCGAGGGGGAGCACCCGCATGGCCGGCGCAACCCTAGGCGCCATGCTCCTGTGCCTCGCCGTCGCCGGAGGGGAGAAGAGCGGCGCGCCTCGCTTTGCTAATTCCAAGGAGTGGGAGGGGGGCACGTGCATAACGGCATGTTAGGATGCCGAATTTTTTTTTATATTTATTTTATCGCGATTTTGCAAAAATATATGGTCCGCCACAAATTTTGCAAAAATATACATCTGCCGCCGTGGCCACAGCGTCAGGACATAACGCTGCCCACCAGTAGAGCCGCCTGTGAGCCGGGCCCTTAGCGTGGGCGGCGAACATGGCCGTAGCCACCACAAGAGCCTAGCGCCGGGCCACGTAGGTCCCCATGTCATAAGGGCAAGTGAAGTAGCTCCTAGCGCGTAAACTCGATACTTAATAGTTTTAGTGTAGATGTGCTTAGTAGATATATAGTTTTAGTGTAGATCTGCCAAGAATACATAATTTTAGTGTAGATCGCTTAGTAAATACATAGTTTAGTGTAGATCTGTTTAGTAAAATTATAGTTGTAGTGTAGATCGCTTAGAAAATTATAGTTGTAGTGTAGATCGCTTAGTAAAATTATAGTGTAGCTCGAGTAGATATATTTTGTAGTTGCGCATCCACTTCTTAATAGCGTTTTATTTTTTTTTCATGCCGGACATGTCGATGATCTCGTCAAGTTGTATTTCTAAGAATGGGCGATTAGATATGGTGAACATGGAGTTGACTTGTAAGAATTTGATTTTGACCATGTGATTAAGAGCGACCTCAAGAACTTGGGGTCCATTACCCAATTTTTAGGGCATTTCATGTAGATGCAGAGCAACATGACTTGTCCATTATGGCTCTAATCAACAGGAGTGAGTTATTATATATTGGGAGCTTATGCCACTTCAAGGCACCGAACATTGGAGGAGTTATATCAAAACAAAGATGTGAAATTGGTTTGTTTATGATGTGGGTGGATCCCACCTATTCACCCGTATCAAGAGTACATCAACTACCTCGAGGATGTTGTCATCTTCAACTGAGGCAAGAACTCGCCGGCATTGGCTTCTCCGGATCCGACATCTACCAACGGCGACGACGGACCCAAGGATCGGACCAATGGTGGCGAAGACGAACAACACTCCACCAAAGAACTCCACCCCGCCACCATCTCGATCCAACTCCACCCCGTCGGGTACATGCCTCCCAAAGACCCGGCCGGGCTATGATGTCCGGGTTCTCTCCTATTATTCGTACAATTGTTGTAATCGCTTATTTAAATCCCCTAAGGCACGTTAGGACTAGCAAGAGCGGCACAAAGTTAGGGTAATTGTGTCGCACGTGCCATTGCAAATGTTGTAATCGCTATCTAAATTCAAATTGCGTTAAGTATTAATGGTTCGTCGTTTTATCCAACAATTAAAATTTAAAAAAAAATAAAAAAAAATTCCTACCGCCGCAGCCCACGGCGGCAAGGAAGACATAACGCCGCGGGCCGCGGCGTTAGCTCAGCCACGCCGCCGCTGGCGTTGATTCCCTAACGCCGCGGCCCACGGCTGCCGTGGTCGAACGCCGCGGCCCCTGTGGCGGGCACGCCCACTGGCGTCTCCTACCGGCGTTATGTCCCTGACGCCGTGGCCCACGGTGGCAGATGTATATTTTTGCAAAATTTGTGGCGGACCATATATTTTTGCAAAATCACGATAAAATAAATATAAAAAAATTCTTAGGATGCCACTAGCTCTGGGCCTCTTTTTACTTCAAGTGGGCTATTAACAATAGGCCCATCAGAGAAAATTGCCACAAACTAGCCCATCAGAGTACTACCTGTGATATTTTTTTTCTGGCACAAATTACTGAGAAATTTCTGCAAAATTCATGTGAAAATCTGATGTTGGAAACGGGCTTTGATCATGATTGGTTGGAAAAGAGGATGTTCACCGGATTTTGACGGTAAAACAATGTACTTCCTGCATGTGTCTGAAGAAAAACGATTCCATTCCGTGTCTTGTCTGAAACGGGAGTTTGGAATTTAACAGCGTTGCGATTGACCCAGTCTCCTCTTTCCTTGTCCTTGCTTTGAGTGAGCGTGTACGCAGTGTTACAGCGAGGTGAAAAGCAGTGATGCTGACTGATCAGGTCATCTCCGGCGAAGTCTTTTGCCGCGGGTCATGGCTGAATTCCGGCGATGGCCGGCTGGACCTGGACGGATGGGGTTGGTTGGTTGGCAGGTCGGAGACAGGAGGCCGCGGAGTATGGTATGGACCTTTGCTTCGACGTCAAAATGGGCGGCCAGCTGGCCGGGACGAGTTCAGACAACACCAGCCTTGCATTACATTACTCGGTCAATACGTGTACAGATTCCCCAGGATTTGATGTGTTGACATTTCCCACATCTTTTTATCCCATCCTTTTCTTTTCTTTTCGTTTTCTTTCAGAACACGTAGAGACCTACGCGTCGTTGAATTTCAGCAGAGGAGAGACTGGTATTTCATTTCATATCACTGAAATGATTCTCCAGTATTCTTGAACCGAAAGCTGCATAGGTATGCGAATGCATGTACTGGATCCTAGAACTCACCAGAGCAGACCAATCATTGTGCACTCATGGGCGAATCTATCCTTTTCTTTCAAGACATTTTCAAGAATCATTATTTCCTTCTATTCCTATTGGTTACAACTTACAACTTACAACATTTCCTCTTTTTCTTTGCTAATCTTACACCTCATCATGATTGGACAAGAACCACTTTCATGGTAGCAAACCAACAATGATCCCAACAACATCAGCAGCAGTAGGCATCCACACAATCAGGCAAAAAAGAATTTACGCCATGTACAGGAAGAATCGTCATCGCCTCCTCCGCCGCCGGCCGGGGGAGGATACCGGGATCACCGCGCCTTGGCGGCGTGCCCGTTGGCGGCTCTGGACCCTCCCCGGCCGCGCGGCTCGCCGCCGGCGCGTGGCGACGACCGCTGGTGCGCGGCGGAGCTGCGGCCGTGGTGCCGGTCCCGCGACGAGCCGCTGCCGCCTCCCCGGGCCTCCCGGGCCCGGCTCTTCATCGACTCGATCTGCTCCAGCGTCTCCACCACCTCCTTCATCGACGGCCGGCTCCGTGGCTCGCCGGCGAGGCAGTTGAGCGTCAGCTGCGCCGCCTGGAAGGCCTGCTTGGAGTTGTACTGGCCTTCGAACCGAGGGTCCATCAGCCGGGCTAGCCTCCGCCGGTCGGCCAGGTACGGCTTCGCCCAGTCGGCGAGGCTCAGCTGCCCGTTGGGACGGTTGGGATCCAGCGCGCGCTGCCCGGACAGCATCTCCAGCATCACCACTCCGAACCCGTACACATCACTCTTCACATACAAATGGCCTGCACGCATGGATTACAGAATGTACAAAGTCAGCACAATCATGAATGGCGAACTAGTTGCAACTTTTTATAGAATGTAGAAAGTCAGCACAATCATAAATGGATAGTCACAACTTTTTGTAGATTCTACATTGTTCGGATGAGAAGAAACACTAGAGTCTAGATGTAAACATAGCGGCGATGAAGGGGGAACCAGTTCACATTATCATCATGTTCTCTTTTAAAAAAGGTGAAAGCGAAGGAATGGCCATGCGTGATTCTTTTGACATATTATCCACTTTGGAGCAGCAAGTGCTGATCATATATAGATTTGGTTCCAAGACGAGGAAGGCCCACGGTCACAAGCATGCTATCCTGGACCAGCTAGTGCTCCACTAGTCTAGGAATTCAGTGTTAGAAGTAGTTAGGAAACATCAGTTTTCGCAATCGACTTGCACTTCTGGATCCATGGTCCAAAATTTGCATTTACTAGCACCCAATGTTCTAAATTTATGAGCAAGACAAATATATAAAGTTGATGCACACTAAAAATGTGAATGAGAAAGAAAGGTCTGAAGACCCAAACTGACATCAGCCATGACCCTATTTTAAGTAAATCAAATTTGAAAAGGTCTGCAGGCTGAAATTGCAATGGTATTCAACTCTGCAAGCTGAAAATGCTGTGATATTGATTGTGGGAGACAACCAAACCTATTATATTTCCATTTCAATGTGCACATTGACTAGCATATGGACCGTTGACAGTTCATTGCAGGGAAGCAGCATCAGAGAATAAATATCAGCTAGTGGGAGGCATTAGGACACATACCAGTAGCTACATACTCTGGAGCTGCATAACCATATGTTCCCATCACCCTGGTTGTGATATGTGAGTTGCTTCCGGTTGGTCCCAACTTAGCAAGGCCGAAGTCAGAGAGCTTGGCATTATAATTCTGTCAAACAACACAATCAGTATTTAACTTAATAAAGAACTAAGATACCACAGGTACATTGCATAGCATTGAACTTACTGCATCCAAAAGTATGTTGGAAGCTTTAAAATCACGGTAGATAACTTGTTTTTCTGATGCATGCAGGAATGCGAGTCCTCGGGCTGCACCGATGGCTATCTTCAGCCTCAGTTCCCATGACAACGGGGCACATCCTCCTAAAACAAAAATGCATTTGTCAATATTTTTCAGTTAAATACCTCCAAGAAACTCTAGTATTAGCATTTAATGTAGTTTTAGAATTCGGGAATAGAAACTCATGCCACAAAATGCATCCTGCACACATACTGCAAAATGACTGCATAGACTAAAAATTGTAGAATGATGATTGCTAAAACTTGATCGGTAGACTATGTAAGAAACTAAAAAATCTAGGATATTTCTAGTTTAATAAAAATGATTGGCAGTAAGAACTCACTCCTGAATAGATGGTTTTCCAAACTCCCTTTAGCCATAAATTCGTACACGAGAAGAAGTTCCTTGTCTTCAAAGCAGTAGCCCAAGAGCTTGACTAGATTCGGATGCGAGAGTCTTCCTAGAAAATTTATCTCTGACTGCAGGTAGACATTAAGAAACGCTCATTAGATATGACAGTTAACATTTGACAACGCGTAGACATCTGTTAGAATAAAATAATATAGTTGAGTGAGTAAATTGCAGTCACAAATTACAAGAATAAGTGGTACATTGCTTAAACCATGCTTTTTTTTTAAAAATGCCACCACTCACAAACAAATGATAACTACATTGTGATAAACATGTGGCTAGTTGTATTATTCTAATCGGTTTTCAGCAGCTGAACAGTCTAGTACCATATCACTTCCAACAATATATTTCTGGTCAGCATTGGACCATCAGCAATACCAAGATAACGCAGCCGGCAGCCCAGTTAAACAATTAACCATCACACATGGGTAAAACTGACAGCCAGGTCATCTGAAGCTAAAGAAAGCATAAATAACCACAGGCATGCAATGACCAAGAGAATCTTCAAAATCATTGTGCTTCTTTTAAAGCTCTGTCCATTAGTGTTGTATTAACAGAAATTGAACTACATGATTCCTTAAACAAGACAATTTTAAGCTCATATGAATTCTTCTGCTTGTGCTGGTACCATGTCCCATCGTCAAGAGCAAACAAAACTAAATCAAAACCCAACCAGATTGTCATGATGCCTATACAAAATGCTCACCAACTTGACATCCTTTACTCCATATTGCTATTTAACAAAAGGAAGAACGAAACAAATGAGGCTCTAAATTTTACCTGCCATTCCTCATACCCCTGCATGCTCTCCGAGTTGAGCTTCTTGACAGCAACAACCATGCCAGTGCCGTTCTTGGTCGGGGCCATCGTCTTCTCATCCACCCAGCCTTTGTACACCCTCCCAAATCCCCCTTCACCGAGCACGCTGTCCGGCCTGAAGTTCTTGGTGACGGCCTTGAGCTCCATGAATGTGAAGGTGCGGAGGTTGGGCGCCTCCAGGATCTGGCCGTCGAGGTACTTGCCCCCCTCGTCGAACCCACTGCCGGTGCTGCGGCTGCCGGCGGACGCCATGAAGCTGCTGCCCACGGAGGAGAGCTTCCCCGTGGTGCTTTGGCTGGTGGTTATGCTGCCGCTTGTCTTGGAGGAAGTCATCGTCGTCCCTATTGCACGAGTAGGGAACAAATTCGTAAGCTATAAGTGAGATTACGGAAGAAATTCGTGGAGGAAATTGGCAATTCGTCAGTAAAAAGTTGGCCTCATCCCATCCTTCCAGAGTCCAGAGTAAAGACTGAATTTCCGACAAACAAAAGTGCAGAGGAAGAATTGAGCTTAGGTTTGCTCACAAATCCCGTCTATAGTCTCTACTGACATAAAAAAGAAACGAGAAATCTTAAATTAGCAAGAGGAATCTACTGAATTTCGTCACCACCCTCTGCACTGCTAAGCAAAACCTGCTGTATCTTCAGTTAGGGGAACTGCAGTCTGAAACTTCTAAAAACTATTTGAGCAGAAGCCATGAAATTTGTTTCGCCCAGGATAGGTCCGAGCCTCAGGAGGATCCAAGAATTGAAACCCTCACATGGAAAAAAATACAGGGGAAAGAAGAAGAAAAAACGGGTTCTCGAGACAGGCCCTCCTCACCTGGGCTAGACGGCCTGAAATCCTCGGCCACATCAGTCTTCCCGGAGCCACCGCAGATGTTCCCCATCTCGGGTTCCCTCTCTCAGAGCTCGATCTCTCTGAGTTCTCTTTCTCTACAGGGGAGGGAAAGGGGAAGGAAGAGGGCGGAGGAGGAAGAAGCGTAGCAGAGGGGGATGGCGAAGTCAAGGAGGGGGATATAAGTATGCGAGACGACTGACTGACGAAAGCGAGTGCAGACTGCAGACCGAGAGCTCGGCCGGCGAGGGCGAGGCGAAGTCTCCGCCCCGTTTCACTTGTGTCATTGTGTGCATGTGGCTGGCCAACCCTGGACCGGAGCCCAGTTAAGCTTCCCTCTGCTTTTACCTTTCCTTCAGACTGCAAACTCTCTCCATGAACTTTTCCATGGATTCGTTGCAATCTTCCTCCATCTCTGCAGATAGCCAGACGTCATATACAAACCTTAAACCATGCCTGAAAAAGGGTGCGTGCTGGACAGTACAAATGCTAGCATATACTGATTCGGCTACCTTAACAGCATTTTCCTTTTCGGACAAGACAAACGTGACAATAGCAAATCATCTTGTGTTTCACAGTAGAGATGCACCTTTTTTAAACATCGAAATTGGTATTATGACATATCGCATTCGAAATTCATGGAAATTTTGCAGGAAGAGATAATTCAGCATGCATATGGTATGACACAACTCACAAGCTACAAAAGAAGTGGAAAATACCCCCCAAGAATTTGGCCCAACTAATTATATCGCCAAAGAAAATTGAAAGACAAAAAATGTGTTTGCAAAAAAAATGGATGAATAGTTTTTCTTTATAAAAAACACACACAAAATGTTTAGTGACTTGGGATTTTGTTGGGATGTGGCTAGACTGGGTCCAACAGGGAGCAAGCCAATGGTTTGTTTGACCAGCCACGCTAACCTTTTACCAACTAGTAGCAAATAGTTTTTTTGAGAAAAAAATGAAAGTACCTTTCCTCCATTTTCTAAATACAGTAACAGAAACTGCAGGGCGATGAGTCATGAGATCTTCAGAGGTTGACAATAGTGGCGCGTACAGGTGCTTGACTGTGTCAAACAAATCAGTCGTGTGTTTATTTTGTTGATTTCTATCAAGCATCAGGGAAAGGGAATGGTATGAACATTTTCATTTGCTTCGTGAGTATAGACAAATCTAAATCCATGCTTACTTCATGAACCCAAACACATACCTCCTCTTATTCTTTCAGATGTGTTCACACACATTCCACAGCATTTGACCAAATCTTGAAGCATCTTCCGTCTCAAAAGCAACTGAAATGAAATTAACCTAAAGAATTGCAATATATTTTATTCAACATCAAGGTAGACCGGGAAAACTTTGCTAAAACTGTTAGAGACAGGCCACCATCATATTTAGAATAATAAACTAGGTTATCCTCATAGGAATTCTCATCTGACAAGTTTGGTGCAAGACAAAACACAAGCAGCCTCAGACTTGCAGGTTAAAGTCAGATATGTGACCTGAAATAATCATGGTAAACTAGTTATCACTGTGAGATCCATTTGAATTGCATGCTTTGGCAGCTCATTGCATAACGCTCTCTGAAACGCAAAGTAGCAGCCGTGGAACCGTTCTTCGATGATGACTGAACAAATTGACAGACAGCAGAGGAAAATTCAGTAAAAACACTTACTTTTTCATTTTTCTACCGATATAATCCATCGGTTAATCCAAACTTGTCCATTTCACCCACCAGTTATTTATACAATGGCCTACAGAAAGAACACCAAGAGGATTTTATAGCTAGTGAGGCAAGCACACCGAACTGCATCTGTAACTGTCCAACTGTTGGGGATAGTAGTGCTAGCTCCATCATCTGCAACTCACAGTTGACATTAATTTTGCCTTGACAACAGGTTACATCCATAATCGATCTCACATGTGTAAGCAACAAAAAGACAAAACCTAAAAGTTGCAATTAGCATAGTGCTTCCTGTACTGATCCATGATCGGTACTAGGAAATAAAGGAAGATTATATAAGTGGCGAGCTGTGACTGCCTAACAGCACGTAGTTTGAAGAAAGCAGAAAAGAACGCATGCTAGCTACCGATGGTTGACTTGACAAACAAGGAGATGCCAGGATATGATTGCCCCGATTAGACACCACTAGTTAGTACTAGTAAGTCTTTAAAAAAATAACACAACTAGTGGCATATCTGCTGATGCTGAGGCATTACAAAACCCAGAGGAAAATGCCCTTTTCTCCCTTTTCTCTTTTTGAACACAAGAAGCACTTTTGCAACCAATTTTTTTCAAATCACTTTGCGAAATATGAGATGATGACTTGAATCAATTACAAGACCGGCATAGTCGCTTTCTTCGTATCTTCTCATCATCTTCGCATGGTAGGTTAATTAGCTATAAGTCTCATGTACAGTACATGCATGGTATATCTTGACAGTCCATTATTTCCCCTTATTGACTTATTGTAAAGCAGAAAGACAAGGGAATGGACTCACTCAGTCCTGATATTTCCGGAGGTTGACAGACGTGCTAGACCGTGTGAAATTGATCAACCGTTTGTTGATTTTTGTTGGATATTTTTGTGATCTTAAATGGCTTAACAACCTTGAGCACCAATTTGTGAAGCAAGTTTCCACCTGAAACTCACGTAAAAAATCAGACTCGTGCCGTCATGTATTTACATTGGTTTAAGTATAGACAAATCTAAAACCATGCTTGACTTGACTTTGCAGCATCTTCCGTCTAAGGTCGACATAAATATTGGCCTAAATTTAAACGGGATGCATGATTCTGAGTTGAAATTCGTTCGACACCAAGTAGCATCACCGTGTTAGTAAATGGAAATCCTGTCGTTCACTCATGTGTTCTCATATAAGTTCAACAAGTTGAGTACATACGACGACGTACACAAACCACAAAAGCAGCCAAGCATTTACAATTCACAAGACCATGATATATATATGCAAGAAAGCATCGCTTCCTTGCTCAGGTTACTATCAGGCATGACGATTAGAGTCAGACATGTGGCTTGAAATCACGATAAAAAAAACAGTTCTTCGTTGGCAACTGAATAAATTTGAACACAACAAAGATAAATTCAGGAAAAAGGAGTCCTTTTTTTTACTTTAGCCGACTGGTTAATCCAAACTTGTCCATTCACTCAGCATCTATTTTAATGGACACCACTATGAATGAACTGGCAATAATAGCCATCACCAAAACCTCACAGTTGACATTCCTGTCGATCTTGACTATTTAATATTTAATAGTTACACCTCTGTTTAGTTTGTTGGAAAATTTTGAAGAAAATTTTTGGAGTTCCCTTCCAAGGTCTATTAAGAGTATTAAATGTAGACTACTTACAAAATTAACTACACGAATAGACTAGAAATCGCGAGATGAATCCATTAAGCCTAATTAATCCGTCATTAGAGATTGGTTACTGTAGCACAATGTTGTCTAATCATGTCATAATTAGACTCATTAGATTCGTCTCGAAAATTAAGGTAGGAGTTGTGGAATGGGTTTTGTCATTAATTCACATTTAATACTTCTAATGAGTGTCCGGAGATTGATGTGACGAGTAGTTGGTGAAATTTTTAGAAACTAAACAGGGCCTAATCATAATTGAAAATACACAACATGTAGTATTATTAGCAAAAAGACAAACCTAAAAGTTACACGATCAGCATATATAGTGCTTCTTGGCATGCTGATCAGTGATCAGCATGCAGGAATCTAAGGAAGATTTTGAAGTGGGGACATGTGACTGCCTAACATCATGTGGTTTGAAGTAGGCGTCGATCGATGGTTGGGTTGACTTGACAAAACCAGGCGAGAGGGAAAGAGAGAGGAGCAGACGTCAAGCTACGATTGGCCGAAACGCGACTAGTGCTACATCTGCTGAAGGTGCATTACGCTACGCGGGCGGAGCAAGGAAAGTGCCAACTTTTACCTTTTCTTTCACTTTTGCTCTTTTTGAAGAGAAGCACGCACTTGCACTTTGCGATTATGCATGGTGGGTTTGAAGAGAGATTTGAGACTAGTAGCACTTTGCGATATTATAGTGGCCGGGCTTAGATCAGTCTGCAACCAACTACAAGATTGTTGGGCTGTTGGCAAGGTAGGTTAGTTAGGCTTCATGTACTATGCACATATATGCTGATCGATGAGGAAAAAAGCAGAGACGACCAGACTTTCCTCAACACACTGTATATGTGTATGTATGTATCCTAGTCGTGCATCACAAGAGTTACTATCATACCAACTAATCTGTCCAAAAAGATACTCTCTCCGTTTTTAAATATATAACATCGTTGACCTTTTACTTCAACTTTAACCACCAATATATATTGCATAAATTAATTAACTAAAGTAAAATGTATATCATTATATCTATTATCTAATATACTTTAGATTTAACCTGTTGATTTATCGATTTGAAAAAAAATGTAGAAAAGATAAATAGTCGAACGAAAAAATGTATGCGCGTGCAACTTCTGTTTTGGTCACGGTCTCACGAAAGCTAGCTGCTCATACAGAAGTTGCTGCGAAATTTGACAATCTGTAAGCTGGGAACGGGTGGAGATCACAGATCAGTACAAATACACCCAAAGTTAGGCAGCAGGCAGCAAGCGCTGATACATACGCGCGCGGTCGGTACCTGATCGACGATAACCCTGAAGGAATTGAAGGGTGCTGGAAGGAAACAATAAAGCAGTAAAAGTTGCAGAGAGCATCAACTGGAGTAACTAAGAGGGTGTTTGGATCTTTTAGTCACCTGTCTAAAGTTTAGTCAGACTAAAAAATTTTAGTCACCTCCTGTTTGGAGAGTGACTAAAAATAGTCAGCATTAAATGGTTCTCTCTCCCTCCCTACTCCTCTCTCCTCTCCTCTCCTCTCCCTTTCTCTCTTCTCTCTCTCAATAAATGCAAAGAGAGAGTTTTAGTCACCAAAAATTGGGTACCCCTGACTAGAGACTAAACTAGTTTTAGTCACCCTTTAGTCAGAGGTGTTTGGAGGTTTAGTCCCCTAAAGTGACTAAAACTAGTCTCTAGTCAGGTAGGATCAAACACCCCTTAGTAATTCAACCAGGGAACTAGTGATAATAATTAAGTAAAGGTAGGAACTGAAGAATAGCAGGGAGAGGGACATGCCAACCAATCAACCATCTCCAGAACGACTGTGAATTGAAATAGATGCACGGATGGATGGGCGTAGCCGCGTAGCTAGCTGAACCAATCAACGTCGACACACAGCAATGCAGGTCCATCCGGTGGATGGAGTGTGTGTTGACCACCGCTCGCGCGTGCTGCGTGCATGCGCAGGCCGGGAGACGTTGCATGCATTGAGATGGAGAAAAATGGGGGAGAGGTCTCCTTGCCCGCCTTCACACGCATGGAGTACATGGAGAGTTAGTTATAGTCTTAGATTAGTCTCAGTGTACAATTTCATGATCTGTATTGAAAACTACTCTAGTGTACTAGTGAAACTCGCTTCACGTTCCACGCGAAATCCCCTCATTCTCTATCACGTTAGTAAAATTAATAATATTTAATGCCATAAAATTCTTGGTGAAACCTTTGTTGAGACCGGCCTTATGGGTACAAGTGGATGTAGATTTCGACCGGAGTTCGTCATCTCATCAACACTGCAGTTTATATATGGACTCTCAACTTTCCAGTTCCACCACCTTGGTCTGAATTCTTAACTTTGGAGTTCTGCTTGGCTATTATTCTTCATATATGGACTGCTTAGGCTATCCGCAGCGGTGGCTTGTAAAATTCACCCTCCAAATAAGTATTTGGAGACTCCTTTAGAAATTTGTGTCTCCTAAATAATATTTTGCTGCAGCGGTAGTCTCTATTTACCTCCTCCATTTGTGGGTCCCACCACTACCACCCAGAATATTTTGGACCTTAGGTGTAGTGCAATCATTAGTGGGAGAGTATGCCTTGCAATTGTTAACAGCAAACTTAGTATTCACTCAAAGGCGTCAATGATAAACACCTTATGGAAATTTGCAGAGCATGGTTATAGTTGTATATTTGTTTGGGCAAAACATATAGTTGCATACATACCGGCAAACTAGAGCCGGATGAATAGACCATAGGTTGCAACTAACTAGGGGTAGCTTGAGGAAAGCATACAATGGTTTCTCTGCGCAGCAGGGGCTAAATTGACACCATAATTGAATACTACCAAAATGATAGGATAATACTACCCAAATTATAAAAAAGCAGGACTTCACATCATTAACTAATTCTATATCCATGTAAGTAGCAATGTAACTTTGTATCTTTTATAAGCTTGTGGAGTATATCATATCATACAAAGATGGATCTAGATTGTAGTTGCACCACCAAGTACTCCAGCAGAGATGTTCAATGGCTAACACACAAGATTCATGCAATGGGCTTGTCATGATTGAGTGGCCAATGAGTTTGTTCAGCGCGTCCTATTTGTCAGCACCCTATACAAATAAATGGATAAAAAAGGATGAGATCAGAGCATGTGTGAGGCCCTCGTAGGGACAACAAAATGAGCATGCAAAGTACTTTGAGAATGTCATGTTCATACATATACCAGACAGCTATAAATTTAATCATCATGTTCATACATATATGTTGACAGTTCAAAACCGTGTTGAAGTTCACCGCAAGCGTACGGGTGACTTGGTGCCTTTTTCACTAAGGAGGGTCCCCAAGGTTTGTCAATCCAAGAATCGGAAGCAAACCGCTAAGGTTCTCTACCTTGTCTAGCCAAACTAACCTAACATTAAGCGTCGATTGCATACAAAGATAAACCTAAGAGATATGTATATGATGGCACAAGGTTGATCACATTCACGAACATAGGCAAGGTAAAGTGCCACCAAGGGGACAACTAAGTCTAGCGCCTTCTAGTTGTAGTTCCGGCAAACGAGCAACAAACTAAGCATCTCATCTAAAAGCATCCTTAAACTCCTACCTCCAGCTTACCTCCCAAAGACATCCGCACTTTCAGGGGTATCATCCTATCACGATGCACCCTTAATGATGCGGGGAGTCTAAGGGCATGCCCATTCATGGACATGTCTACAAACCATGAAGGGTCGACATACTAGATCTCAACATGATTACATAAAGTATGCTATGTAGTCTAACCTAGCATTAGACTAAGGATCAAACATATTCATGAAAGGTAGAAAGTAAAGACGGAGACATGGAATCATTTAATAGATCGGATGACAAGATTATCATTGCTCACATGAAAGTATGTATTACACCATCACCATCGAGATCATACCTAAGATGATGAACACGTAGCTCCGGAACTCCACCATGGCACAACCACGCAGGACAGCCATGGCGGCTAGGGTCGGCCTAGGCCATCTCCTAGACAACTTCGAGGACTCGCATGACCGTCGTCTCCTCGGTGCTTGCTTCTAGGTTTCGCCGAGATATCGTGAATGGATGAGGCGGCCGTCGGAGGCAGGCGATATAAATAAGCCGAGGAGGCGGTAGGTCAGGGGAGGGAACCGGCGAACACCTTGGCCGGTCGGCATGGGCCGGCCGCCAAGGCCCTTTCACTTCCTCCACGATGCTTCTTGCACTTTCTTGAATATTTGCCGAACTTCATGTGGGTCCTTGACGTCGTTTTCCCCGCGGTTTGGATAGGGGTACTTGGCGCACAAACTCCCGCATCTTCTGTTTAGGTCCTCGGAGTTTCACGGCTTCATGCTTCGGTCCTCGGGTAATTTGGAGCCATGTTCACTTCGTGTCTTGACTTGTACTTCATAAAGTGCTCGATGAACTCTAAGTCCTCATTTAGGCGCTTAAATCCTGCGTAACAACATACTCCAAAAACCACATGCAAGTGTGAACTTGTTACATCATTAGTATGCCTAGTGGCAGGTTAGTTATAATTCAAAGCTCAAACCAAAGTGTAACAAGTGCTCTTGATTGACGGAAATCGACCGTCAACATACCCTCATGCTTAAACCTTGCTCGTCCTCAAGTAACCCTTCAATGGATATCAATGTTGCCCTTTAATGTTCATACCCTGCACTTGTTCATACATGAGAAAACATAATGCTCTCCAAGTTTATATTTGTTAAAGTTTCATAATGTAACTAGCTTTCATCTCTATGGAGGGTAGATATTATTTAAGCTCTTTCCACAAGTAATTAATCATGCTCTCAAATTTTGAACAAGTCTTAGAAATTTTGAAAATAAAGAGCAGGAAGAAGGAAAATTGCTTTACCAGGATCAATAATAAACCTCCTTGCATCTTGCTCATGAACTCTCATCTCATCTTGTCTCTCAAGCCTACTTGTTCTACTCCTTTCCTCTCTCAAATATTTGTTAGAAGGCTTTATATGGAGCTATGAGAAAGTTTAGTCCTACAAAGATATTATAGTTGAGATATTATCAAAATAAGACAAGCTTCTCATGGACTTACCGAGACTTGTCAAAAAGGCCATTGGAAAAATAATGTTACAAGGAGGGGGGAGAGAGAAATACACACACTTTGAGATAAGCACAAGGTAACGGTGATTATTATTGAAAACAAAAACAAACCTAGGTTGTACTCCTAGTAACCATGTTATTCTATAGAGAGATATACAAAGGTTGCGTCTAAAGTTGTGGAAAGCATAAACATATGAACAGACATATAGAAAGACAAGGACAAAAAGAGGGTTGAGGAATTGTTACCGTCCTTGATGCTTGGAGTGTAGTGCGGCCTCCCCCATGCTTAAGCATTATGCTTAACATGGAAGAAGAAAATTAGCATCCCATGGCAATTTAATCTTTGTACTCCATGCGGTCTTCTTATGTCCACCAAGTCCTCCCCCATGCTTAGCATATTGCTAGGCATGGAAGATGATGAACCATCTTGTAATTATTGAAGTCCTACCGTCATATGTGGAGATCATCATCATACTCTTCACTTTTTTTACCTTGATCATCCTTCAACATCCACCCTTTGTCACAAGCCTTAATCCTAATCGTTTCTCAACTCGTCTTCACCTCCTTCCATGTTGTCCTTTATCGCTGCTTCAACTTTCACGAATTTTTCTTCAACTTCCAGAACATAACATGTACTGAACCATTGCTCCATTGTAAAGTGCTTGAAATTATCTTTCTAATGAGTGGTCATTCATCCCAATCGGACTCTGAACAAGAGAGTTACACCCTTTTTACTCCATTAATACAAACTGTCCCGGGCTGATTTCAGAACGTGTGACGCCCAATGATTTGGTTGTAACTCCTTGCACGGGTCTCCTAAAATGTTAAATCTTGATGCGTTGGAAAAAAGACTTAGTGGAGCTCCTGAATATCCAAACTTCCTCTTTTGTACATCTCTGAACATGTGCTAAATTTTGATGAGGACAGCGGTGTATCTTTCGGGATTTTGGAGGTGTTAACGATCTTAACTTCATCTTTTATCACAAACTCATGGGAGTGATTGCCATGCCTGCAAAATAATTCTAAATCACAAAGTACCCCTGAGGTGACGGTCGGGAATACTCACTCTATGCCAACAAACCAAAGACATCCCCTAAGATCTTAACTTGTGGCATAGTTAATCTAGTGAAAGAAAAATTAAGAACCTAATGGGTGTATGTGTGTGTAAGGGTGCATGCAAATGAGAGGATGGTATAAAAACAAAATAATATTTACACCAAATTCTAAGCTCCATGCTTACAAAGTGGTTGCCAAAATTTTCCCTTGCCATAAAGATTTATTAACCAAGGTCAAAACACCATGCTTATCCTAAGATTAGTACTTCCTTATAGTGCAAGAAAAGTAGGGCGCATTGCAAAGTTTTCAAACCAACCAATGCAATATGATAGCAAGGTACATAAAGCTGAATGATGGTGATCTCCAATCATGTCTAAACACCATGTTTACACAAGATTGCAAAAAGAAGTAACGCATGTCGACAAGCATTAACATAGATATAAAAGCATTCATCATAAAGTTGCACAAAAAGCTAGCTATCATAAAGCTGATGATGACAATGAGGGGATACAAAATGCAAATGCAAAGAGTTAGCACAAACAAACATTCAAGGTTTGAAAGATTTCCGATAAGGTCCATAATAAGCAAAGGACAAAGCTTAGCCTCCACTTTATGAAGTAAGCGTTGTCAACAAGAAAATCACCCATTGAAAGGAATCGATGAACCAAACTAACAAGTTTTAAGGGTAGGTTATGGGTATCCTATATTTTTGGCTCAAAAAAGAATTTTAAAGAGAGGGAGTCAAGCATAGAAATTCTATCTAAGGTGGTGTTAAAAGTCTTTTTATGAAAAACAAACCTATGGTTTTAGGAGGACTAAAGGTGTGAAAGATTTTCTCATAGGAGGGCTAGTCAAAGTTTTTAGTTAGAACAAGGGATAGAGGTGGGCTTGGCCACAAGTCAACCCTACCCTTGTTGGCTACGGTTTTTAGTGGGGGCTACGGGAAGGCTTAGGTTGGTTGGACAAAAAGTTAGATCAAAACAAAACATGCAATGCAATATGATATGGGTGAACAAAATGACATGATATGGTGGTGATCTAAAAGTTAGCCTAAATTAACTAGACATAAGTTTAGAGTCAAAAGATGGTGCCAACTTCATATTTCTCTCTAAAAAGACACAAAAGAAAACGACTCTAGACACTAATAGGCACACAAAAGGGTCTACAAGTTTTCCAAGATCAAGAACAAAGTGCTCCCTCAATAAAAATTAAATCAAACAACATGGTGTTGTGGTATTTATTAGAGCAATGTTACTTGATGTTTCAGTTTAAGATTACAATGTAGGTGGTCATAATATTTATATATAAATATAGATAAAAGAAAACGGGTTGTCTCCCGCAAAGCGCTTCATTTAAAGTCATATAGCTCGACTTTCTTACGTACCTCCTCATGGTCGCGAAGCCATGGTACTTCATGTAAGATTTTAAGATGTCCATGCAGCTTTGATCCACTCACCATGCTTGACATGTTCATTCTCGCTCAATGGAAGACTTGCCCGATCATCTCTTTCATCATCATCCCCTCCTTCTCCTTTGCTCTTCGTCGCTGCCTCTTCTTTCACGGATTTTCCTCTCTGTCCAGATCAGATCATGTAGCAAATAAATTCTTTGATGCATGGGGCATGAAATTGTCTTTCCATAAAGTCTTTGTTGACCCCCAACGGACTCCGAACGAGTGAGTTATGCCCGTTTTACTCCAACACTGCAATCTGTCTAAATCTGATTTCAGACTGCGCAGCGCCTAATGTTTTTGCCATATCTCCTTGTACGGGTCTTCAAATTTATCGATCTTGGAGGTGTTGGAATCGGCACTTGATGGAGTTTTTGATTTTCAACTTTTGCCCTCTTCTACATATCTGATCAAGTGCTAAAAACTGATGAAAATAGCGACGTCTGCACTCGCGATTCGGGGAAGGTGATGCACGAGCTTGCAATTCCTTTGGGGCATGGCTTCTCTCCTCTTTATTAAGGTTTAATGACCTGCATGGTTAGTGAAACTCGAATTTTTCCCCGACACATGCTCTTTTAAGGTCACTAGCTTGACTGAGCACAAAGCAAGTCCAAGTTTTGCAAGTTCTAAAGAAAACATGTGCAACCATAACCACAATTTAAATTGGATGAACAAAACGTGATTAAAGGTAGCATAAGGTTCTTGCTCAGAGCTAAATCTGTCATTAGGCATGGGTTCATTAGGCAAGGAATTAATAAAGATTAAACACATCATAGCTTCTTTATCATTCTCAAGAAATTCTAGCCTATCATGATCATCAAAGGAGCAAGGCATAAAATCAAATCATACTATTGGATATGAACATGGATATATCAAAAGAAAGATATCATCTCCAAAAGTACCTTGAGAGTTTAATGTGTGCCTCAGCCTTCGAGCTTTTCATCATGAGTGGTCCTCCGGAGTTGAAAGCGAACAATCCTTGATGATCGGAAGTGGCTCGCATAGACTTTTTCTCAATTCCTCCCTTCGTACCACGTGTCGTCAAGGTTGCTTTGTGTAGGATCACTCCTCTTCACTTGTGGGCTCACACATCTTGGTTGTTAAAATGTAACTCCATGATCCATCGTGTGAGAACCCAAAGTATCCGCGCCATCGGATGTCGTCTTATGTGTGTAATCCATTGTGGTTTGCTCCAAACATCTTCTTGCGTCGGATGTCGCCAACTTGTGCCTTTATTTGCCAATGCTCCATGGGTCTTTGCTTTGTTCTAAGCTTCTGAATTTCTTCACGTGTGGTCTAACGAAAGCGTTGCCCAAACTTCTCTTTATTGTTGTCGTCGTCATCTCCACTCTCTTGTTCTCATCGTGTTGCTGCTGCCTCTTCTTCGTGGATTTTTCCCATGTATACATAACAGAACATATACCAAAATATAATTCTATTGAAGGGTTTATGAAATTACCTTTCCAACGGGTACTCATTCATCTTAATCGGAGTTCATAAGAGGGAGTTATGGCTGTTTCACTTCAGCTTTGCTTGCTGTCCAGAAATTTTCAGGACGTGCAACCATCGGTGATTCGGCCATATCCGCTTGTAGGAACCTCCGATTGACTTGATTCTTGACTCGTTGGAAGTGTAACTTCGTGGGACTTCTAAATATCCAAAGATATTCTGTTGTTCTTCCCATGAGGTTGTGCAAAACTTGATACGAATAGAAACTTCGAAGATGTTGACGAGCTTGATCTTGTGATCTTGGGGGCATCGTGATTGCTTCCGATACCTATTGCTTGATCAAACAAATCTCCACAAGCATTAGTTTTAAAAAATTAATTGACACATTGACTTACCTTGTTTATCATCTCTCGTCTAGGGTATGGGCTCGATAGCGGATGATGGGCCACTAACAAAAGTTAGCACCTACCACTAAAGAGCGAATCTTCAAGTTTGTCGAGATATCGTGAATGGATGAGGCGGCCGTCGGAGGCAGGCGATATAAATAAGCTGAGGAGGCGGTAGGTCAAAGGGGAGGCCGAACCGAGCCTGAAACACCCTAGGCCGGTAGGCATGGGCCGGCCGGCCCAGGCCCTTTTCGGCCCGGTTCGGGCCCATCTTCCTCCATGATGCTTCTTGCACTTTCTTGAATATTTGCCGAACTTCATGTGGGTCCTTGACGTCATTTTCCCTGCGATTTGGATAAGGGTACTTGGCGCACGAACTCCCGCATCTTCTGTTTAGGTTCTCGGAGTTTCACGGCTTCATGCTTCGGTCCTCGGGTCATTTGGAGTCATATTCACTTCGTGTCTTGACTTGTGCCGGGCTTCGTGATCTTCTCATAAAGTGCTCGATGAACTCTACCCGGTAGTCCTCATTTAGACGCTTAAATCCTGCGTAAACAACATACTCCAAAAACCACATGCAAGTGTGAACTTGTTACATCATTAGTATGCCTAGTGGCGGGTTAGTTACAATTCAAAGCTCAAACCAAAGTGTAACAAGTGCTCTTGGTTGACGGAAATCGACCGTCAACAATATACCAGCTAGCAGCTAGCAATGTTCAACATTCATCATTCGGGGCTCCTTTGGAATGGAGGATTTTCGTAGGAAAAACTCAGGAACAACAACCCATAGGAATTGATATTGTACAACCCTTTTCCTATGGTGCTAGTTTTGGAGGAATTTCACAGGATTTAAAACATTCACTCCAACCTCTTTTTTTGTTTGGGTTGCGTGTAATATCGAGGCACCTCGTCATTAGCATACAGTGATGAAGAAGATTATAATACATATCAGAAGGAGCTGGAGCACCACGTGAATACAATATTGCAAAGAATGTTATCAACTTTACATACATGGTTGTTTCCTGCATTTTTCCTATGGTTCATCCAAAGGCTTGTTCTTGTAAAATTCCTATGTTTCCAATCCTTTGTTTTGCATATGTATTCCTATCCTATCCCCCATGTTATTCATATTCCTATATTTTTTCAGTCCTACATTCCAAAGAGGGTCTCAAAAAGAATAGGAAGAGGTGGGACTCACCAACGGAGGAGCAGTGGTGATTCGCGTCGATCTTCAATTCCCGTTAGTAAACAGGATGGTGGTTGCGCTCGTCCTCCTCACTTCCTCGTGCTTCTCCTCCCACAAGCCTATGAAGAAACAATCGAGCCTAGGGTTAGGGTTATGAGAGAAATTGCCTAGGGAGAGAGGGAGTGAGAGGAAGAAGGAGCAAGGGCTCGCCACTCTTCGTGGTGGGGTTGCGTCACCCGCGCCACCGTCCCCTCGCATAACAACATGTTTTTGGTCAAAAAAATTCTATAAATTGGCATAACAACATGTTTTTTGTCCATAATCTTACCATAAAAAAAATAAGTGGTTTCAAGAAAGTAGAACCATACATTGTTCACAAAAGGATACATCTCTCTTATAGTTTTCTAAAACTCAAAGTCAAACTTTGAGATTTGAATACCTCATAACAATTTTCGACTCGTATGCATCTAAATTTTGGACACAACCTTATGTTGACCATAACATTAGAAAATATGAACTTACATTACCACTTTTTCTTCAAAAAAGTTAGTTTTCTATTTTTAAATACCTAATTAAGACACCTTTATGAAGTAACTTGAAAAGTAATTACCTTATATACCCCAACACATTTTTAATATGTAAAAGACAACATTTAAGTTTCCTTCTAGGAGTTTCAAGATTTTTTTAAATTTGCTACTTTCTATCATTTAATTGAATTTCCACATGTTTACCGAAAGTAATTCCAAGTTGACTATGTGTACCTCCAATAGAATTCAAATTTTTATATATAATATATTTGAACTCCTATGCTCCATTCTACCCCATTTCTTCAAGATTGATGAGAAATTCGACTAACAAATAAGGAAAGTTCAATCTTCTTTCTCCAAATTAGCACATAATAATTACAATAATATTCAAATTTGGTCAAAAAATCTAAAAAATGATATGACAACATATTTTTGATCCACAAGCTTGTAATAAAAAATTTAGATAATTTTGATAAAGTAATATCATACATTCTTCATAACTAGATACATTTTGATACAAGTTTTAAAAAGTATATAGAAACAAACTTACCTTGTAGCTCAATGGTTAACACACAATCGCTCCTAACTCACATGGACAGTTACTTTGTATACACTCTTGTATATCGGCTAAAGGTATCATGTTTAAAGAGTTGAAAACCATAATAATGCACAAGAAACTTGTAGCTCAATGGTTTATGTCTTTTCAAGGTGGTCGAGGTCGCGAGTTCAATTCTTTGGCCTCCCATTCTTTAATTTAATTTACAACAGGTCAAGAACTCTACTCTACCATTGTACTCTGCCGATTTTGCAATATAGATATTCATACTCCATATCCTCGCTCCCTCTCGTACTTCTTTGGCAGTCAAACCATTCTTCTCCTCTCATGCACTCTAGTTCATACTCATATCCTCCTCTCTCGCCTCCTCCTCCTCCTCTCTCTCCTCCTCTTCCCTCTTCCTCCTCTCTCTCTCTCTCTCCTTCCTCCTCTCATGCACTCTAGTTAGTTCATACTCATATCCTCCTCTCTCACTTCCTCTCGTGTACTTTGGCACTTGCAGGCCGCACCACTTCATTCTCTCTCCTCTCGTACACTCATATCCTCCTCTCGCTTCCCTTCCCTTCCTCCTTCCTCTCTCTCATGCACTCTAGTTCATACTCATATCCCTCCTCTCGTGTACTTTGTCACCTGCAGGCCGCAGCCATTCCGCTTCCCTCTCATGTACTTTGGCATCTGTAGGCTGCAGCCATTCCTTTGAAGAGTGAAGAGGAAGTACACCACTGTTGTCGGTGTTGTCGAGCCGACTTGAAGGAACCGACCCCATCATCGCTCAATAGGAAGAAGAAATCCATTCCTTTGAAGAGTGAAGAGGAAGGACACCACTACGGTGTTGTCGAGCCGACTTGAAGGAACCGACAGCCCCATCATCATCGGAAGAAGAAAGCCTGTCGACTTTCCTTTGAAGAGTGAAGACGAAGGACACCACTAAGGTGTTGTCGAGCCTGCCGACTTGAAGGAACCGACAGCCCCATCATCACTCAATAGGAAGAAGAAAGCCTACCTCACTTTCCTTTGAAGAGTGAAGACGGCGAAGGACACCACTACTTGTTGTCGAGCTCCCCACTTGAAGGAATCGGCGGCCCCATCATTGCTCAATAGGAAGAAAGGAAAGACAAGGAACCGACGGCCCCATCATCGGTCAATAGGAAGAAGAAGAAGGAACTGACAAGCGCCACCACAATCTTGATGCCGTGATACGAGCCTCAAGGAAGAGGTGATGGCTCTCATCCTCAAGGGGAAAGAGGCTGATAAGATATTTAAGTCTCGAGTTTCGTGAATTCTATCTTCACATGAAGGCAATTGTGACAAGATGTTTGAGTCAAGGCTCACCAAGTCGCCGACGATGATGGAAGTCACTAACAACGAGGATGAGGAGTAAATAGTGTAGCAAACATATTAATGTGTTTGTGTAAATCATCTTGAAAATTGTCTCTGCACATTGTAATATTGATTCTAGGTGACTCTAACTCTTCTGCCAAATCCTCCACCTCCTCCTCCCTTTTTAAAAACTTTTAATTAGATGTACCTCCTCCTCCCTTTTCAAAAACTTTTAATTAGATGTTTGCTTGTGTTTTGTACAAACAGCCTCGTTTCAATCTCGAACATGGTAAAGTTCGCTCACTTCAGAATCGGTTGAAGAGTCGCTATGAAAGCATGTCCCTTAACACCAATGAGTACATAACACCAATGAGTACATAACACCAATGAGTTTACGACTCCGCTTCTCGGCCTCTCGGCCTCGTTTTCACCGGCCGACGGAGTCCGTCGTCGAGGACTTTCTCCGAGTCTGCGTCCCCACCGCTCGGCCAAGAAGCGGCACAGCCGTCCGTGGCTTCACGGACAAGTCGATCATGGCCATGTTGGGGCCTAACCCGACGCAGAGCGCTCAGTTCTACCTCACCGAGCCTTCCGAGAGCCGCTAACCTGGGGAATTCATGGAGTGTGCAGCGATGTACCCATGGGCAGCAAGGCCTCCCGACGCGGCGCCACGGGCGGCTGACGAGGCTCGAGGGGTGCCCACCCCCTGACTTCAGTGCAACGCCCCGAGGGACCGCCACACCGGACGACGGCGACGGCGAGGAGGACCACAGAGATCAACGCCGCACGCCGCCGCCAAGTTCCAACTCGACGTAAGAGTCGCCTCCACCGAGCGCTCGGCGAGGAGGGACCCACCGGACGCGACCTCCGCGGGAACCAGCCGCAGCAAGAAGGAGCAGCCGCGCCGCAAGCTCGTGTTTCGCGGACGAAACCGCGCGTCACGAGGATGCCGCCGACACGACGCCACGCGCCACGCTCGCCGCTAAACCTCGGCGACCATGCTCTTGCGTGGCTGCCCCGAGCCGGCCACACCCGAGGAGAAAAGGGGTCGTCAGCAGCTTAAAACCCTTCTCGAGACGACGGCGCAGAGCCGAGAGTTCGCATCACGCCGCGGCGCGAGCTGCGCCATCCATACGACGTCGCATCCATCTCGCCAAGGAAGGCACGCCGACAAGGAACCGTTAGTCATGCCTAGGGCCCCACCGTGACGCCGCGACATGCTCGTCGCTGCCGCGGCGACAACTATAACTGACTACGCCACAGCAATACGATGGCCCCGACAAGCGTGATGGGCACCGCACACATCGACAACACACCGGCGCGCCGGGCGCGAGAGGAGGATCGTGACCGGCCCGACCGCAAAGGGCCCTTGCGCCTTTGGGGAAGGTGCAAGTTCCCCGCGGTTCCTCCGGCGACTCCCCAAGTATGTCAGGGAGACCAACCCTAGCGTGTGGTTGGAAGACTACAAGCTCGCGTGTCGGGTAGGCGGAGTGATGATCATCATCAAGAACTTACCGCTTCACCTCGCCGACTGCATGGACTCGCGAGCACCGCCGCGGCGGGATCAACAACAGGACTTACAGACCTTCATTGGCAACTTTCAAGGCACGTATGCCCGAAGCAAAGCGATGCGCAGCAATGGGAGAAAGCTTGCGACTACATCCATCCGGCTTCTCCGGTGCAGCTCCCATCATGATGATGCCATCTCGGCATTCCGAACGGCACCACATGCACCACCCATCCATCCAGGCGTAGGACCCCGAGGACTACTCGGGAGCTCCTCGACATGGCGACCAACCAAGCCGACGGGGA
This sequence comes from Cenchrus purpureus, assembly GCA_022644695.1. NCBI lineage: Eukaryota > Viridiplantae > Streptophyta > Magnoliopsida > Poales > Poaceae > Cenchrus > Cenchrus purpureus. The sequence goes on from CP053464.1 coordinate 4,270,193, forward strand.
GGAGGCAACACAACGCGTTGGTTCCCCACCGAGCAAGGGAAGCAAGTCGTGGATGCCTTGAAGGGCCTGCGGTCCAAGAAGAAGAAGAAGAGCGACAAGCGTGGCGTGACGACAACATCGCTGCGGCATGGCAAAGCAACCCGCCCAAGAACAACCGAGTGGTCCCTCAAGGATCATTTCGAGAGGCTCTTGAGGCACCATGTACCCACCAGCGCCGCCAAGCATGCTCAAAGAGCCGATTGATGAAGAACTACGAACGGCACGCTTCAAGACGGCGGATCCCCAAAGAAGGCAACACCCCGAGATGAAAACGAGGAGGCGAGGAGGAGGTTGTTTTCCCTCGTGAAGATGGCGTGGTCCACATGATCTTTGGTGGAGCACCGACGCGACCATCGAGGTGCAAGGAGAAGCTGATCAGGCACGAAGTCTACAACAACGAGCTCGCGGCGCACTCAAGTGGTCGGAGACTCGATCACGACCGAAACGGACCCCGACCATGTACACCCCAACCGTGATGCTACCCCCTCATGGTGGCTCCACTGATTGGAACAAAGCGGGTCCACAAGGTGTTGATGGATGGAGGGAGCGGGCTCAACATTCTGTACATGTCGACGCCGACAAAGATGGGCATCTCGCGGTCCCGACTGCGCCCATCGCCGACACCTTTCCACCGGGTCTTCCCCGGGAAGGATGCACTCCCCATAGGGCGATCGATCTGCCTATTATGTTCGGGACATCACGGAACTTCCGACGGAAACCCTCACCTCGAGGTGGTGGGGACGTATCACGCTATCCTGGAGACCGCCACGAAGTTTATGCCAACCACACGTATCTCAAGTTGAAGATCCCCGTCACGGGGTCATCACGAGGGGACTACGTTTCAAGACACATACGAAAAGTGCGATAATGCTTTCAATTCACCGAGACACTCATCCTCATCCAAAAGCTCCAGCCGAGCCTCCTCTCCTCAGGGACCAAGATGTCCCCGAGTCATCCAAGCGGCGGCCTCTCTTCGAGCCCGCCAAGGATGTCAAGGATGTGGCCATCACCGATGGTCGATGCACGCTCGTGTCGGGGCCGATCCTAAATAGGAAAGCACGACTCGACTCTCAAAGCGAACCTCGACGTGTTCGCATGGAAACCCTCCATGAAGGGGATCCCAGAGGGAGGTTGCAGCACAAGCTTAATCAAGCCGGATCGAAACCGGTCAAGCGGCGCTGCGCCCGCTTCAACAACGACAAGTGCAAGGCCATAGGTGAGGAGATCAAGAAGCTCCTTAGTGCAGGGTTCATCCAAGAAGTGTTCCACCCCGAGTGGCTAGCTAACACTGTACTTGTAAAGAAGAAGAATAAGAAATAGAGGATGTGTGATGACTACACGAGCCTTAACAAGGCATGTCCCAAGGATCTGTTTCCTTTGACTCGTATAGATCAGGTAGTCGATTCAACGGCAGGGTGCGAAACCCTATGTTTTCTCGATGTTTTCGGGTACGGGTACCAGATCGCGATGTGCATAGCGGACCAACTCACAACGTCCTTCATCACTCCCTTTGGTGCTTATTGTTATAACTCAATGTCGTTCGGGCTCAAGAACGCGGGCGCTACGTTCCAAAGATGCATGCGACGCATTTTCGGCGATCTCATAGGGCGAATAATCGAGGCCTACGTTGATGACATCGTGGTCAAGTCAAAGAAGACAGGCGATCTGATCCCCGATCTTACGAAAGTGTTCGCGAAGCTGAGAGAACACGAGGTAAAGCTAAACCCCGAGAAATGCGTTTTTGGGGTTCCAAGGGGCATGCTCCTTGGCTTTGCCGTGTCTGAACGCGGCATAGAGGCTAATCACGAAGATTTCAGCCATCACTAACATAATCCCAACCTAAAGGGTGTCACAGCGTGTCATCTCTCGTCGGTTCATCGCTCGACTCGGCGCCAGCTTGCCAGCCATGCTTTGATGAAAAGTCGACCACTTTGCACGGGCGCCATAGGCTCGAGCGCTCGACAAACTCAAGAATCTCTGAAGAGTCCACGTGCTCGCGACACCAATGCGGAAGAAGCGGATGCTCACATGCGTGGCTGCAGCAGCCTTGGTCGTGGCGCTGCCGCAGTCGTTGGCGGGGAAGAGCTTGGGAAATCACTTAAGGTGCAGCGGCCCGTCTATTTCATAAGTGAGGTTCTCTCTGACTCGAAGACCCGCTACTCTCAAATTCAAAAGCTCGTGTATGCTGTCTTGATCACTAAATGCAAGCTTCGGCACTACTTCGACTCGCATCCAATCACGGTGGTGTCCAAGTACCCCCTCGGGGAGGTGATCCAGAATCCTGAGGCCGAGGAAAGGATAGCTAAGTGGGCCCTGGAGTTGATGGGACAGAATGTGATGTACGCACCGCGCAGTGCCATCAAGTCACAAGTGTTGGCGGATTTCGTCGCTGAGTGGACAGAGATTCGAGACTCATGAGCACCGAGACATGGACAATGTATTTCGACGGCTCCGTCATGAAGGAGGGAGCAAGAGTAGGCGTTGTCTTCATCTCGCCTCTAGGCGTGCGTATGGAGTACATGGTTCGACTGCACTTCCCTACCTCCAACAACGTGGCTGAGTACGAGGCGCTCGTCAACGGCCTTCGAATCGCGATCGAGCTCGAAATCTGTCGTCTCGAGATCCGTGGAGACTCCAAGCTTGTCGTGGATCACGTAATGAAAGAGAAGAATTGCGTCGACCCCAAGATGGCGGCCTATTGTCGAGCTGTGCATCAGCTAGAAGACAAGTTCCATGGGCTCGAGCTGCATCATGTGCTGCGTGACTTTAATAAAGATGCGGACATCCTCGCCAAAGCAGCATCAAGCCGCAAAGCCCGTACCACATGGCGTATTTGCAAGCAACCAACACGCACCGTCCGTTCGAGCTGATGAGGAACAACCGCCAGAGTCGGAGTTACTAGAAGTCATGGAGATCGATCAACAACAAGAGCCAGACTTAGAAGACCCTGACTGGCGTTTCCCAATCATTGAATGGCTAGTCGAGGGGAAGTTGCCCTCCGACCAGACGGAGGCGCGTCGCATCTCGCAATGAGCCAAATCATACGTCCTTATCGACGGCGAGCTCCACAAGCGAGGCGCAACAGATATATTCATGCGCTGCATTCAGAGAGACCAAGGCCGAGACTTGCTTCAGGAAATCCATGCCAGCACATGCGGACATCATGCCGCCGTGAGAACCTTAGTCGAAAAGGCATTCCGACAAGGTTTCTATTGGCCCACGGTGCTCGCAGACGCCAAGGACATCGTTTGACGCTGCGTTGTGCGTTTTCGACGCCCGGCAGACTCATCTCCCTGCGCAAGCGCTTCAGAACATCCCCATCACTTGGCCATTCGTCGTATGTGTCACACCCTAAAAATTCCGTCACATTAAAAGTAATAGAAACATGGTTAATTTTATTTTCTAAGGGTTTATTAATTTTGACTAATTAAATTTGCTCTTAAAGTATTAAATAATATTTAATTAATTTAGAAATATCCAAGTGTTTGATGCATTCATGCCTTGCATTTGTTTTGTTTGTTGTGTGTGGTTTAAAAAGTTTTTAAAAATAATTTTGAAAACTTGAAAAGGTTTTAAGTGTTTAAGGTTTGAAAAGTTTTGAAATAAGAGGTATGAAAAAAAGAAAAAAAAAACAAAACCCTTTCCAAACCCCTTCCCTTTCCACGTTCAGCCCAACCCAACCCTTTCTCTTTTTCTTTTTTTCCTTTTTCCCCTCGACCCACCTTCCTGTGACTTCCTTTCGGTCCCAACACCACCCGCTAGCCCATATGCCCTCCTCTCTCTCCAGCGGCTGACAGGCGGGACCCCATGTCGTGGCTCCCTCACCTTCCCACTCCTCCCTTGGTGCCGGCTTGCCGCCCGGCCTCCCACCTCCGCGACTCCTCCCCTCCCTCCACCAGGCGCATTAGTGCGCCGCTCAATCCCATGCCTCGCCTCTTCCCTTCCGGGCAGCAGAGCCCCCACCAGCGCCACCCCCACCACCCTTCCGCGTCCCCCTCCGCCCTATATAAGCGTGCTCCAGAGCTCCTCTACTCCTCACCCCTCTCCTCTACACCGCCGCGCCACCGCCGCCAAGGAAGCAAGCTCGAGCTCGCCGGCCGATCTTCTTCTCAGACGCTTCTTCCTCCTCTTAAAGCTCCCCGGTGAGTTGCACATCTCCTCCTCTTTCTTTTGGTGCTTTTCTCGTGCGAATTGGTGGCCGGGAGGCCATCTTTGGCTCTTCCCCGGCGAGGATCCGGCGATCCGCTGCCGCCCGCCGCTCACGTGCGTCCGCGACCGTTGATCGCGAGATCAACGGCCAGATCTCACCCCGCCCCGAGTCAAAAGAGACCAGGTACCGGTCAACCCGGGTCAGCAGCTGCAGTTTTACAAAAAACCCCCCCGAAGCTTTAAATATCACAAAAATGCCATTCCACCTCCAAAGATGCTTACAAACAGGTCCTCGTTTTTCCGTTTAAGCCCCTGCCTTCTTAGGTTTTCCAACCCGAGGTCCAAGCTTTGCCCTTTTGCATCAAAACCCTTCTGTTTATATACATAATTAGGTTTAGGTCCCTGGTTTTTTTGCAGTTAAGCCCCTGGAGCCCAAGTTTTCTTACAATCTAGCCCCTGAACCTTGTTTTAGCCATATCTTTTCCGTCTCTCGTCCGTTTTAGGCGTTCTTGGTGTCCACGCGACCGTCTCTTCAAACCCGTCAGTTTTAAAGGGTTGTTTTAGTCTTTTGTAATGTTTGATGTATTGTTTTTATTTATTGTATGATTTTTGTTGTGCGCGTAGATATTGTGTCAGTGGATGTTGAGCTACCGATCACGGATCAAGAGCAACTTTTTGAAGAAGAAGAACCCCAGTGTTTAAGCAAGGAAGGCAAGTGGATTTCCTCCCCTGCATACTCTATTTTGTCCCACATAACTTGCATAATAACTAAGTTTACATTTAAATGTTGCTATGCATAATCTGATGGGAAAATCACATTTTTAAGGACATGACTAGATTTTATCCCCTTTACCTTGAATAACCCCTTTTAAATAAATGTTTTGGGTAGAAATGCTTAGTTGCTATACCTAGGGATGGTTCAAATGAAATTTTACAAAATGATGAATGTTGATCATGGAAACTTTGGTAAAAGATGATGCTTTGGTTAATAATAAGATCATATGTTTTAATTGAAACATGGAGAACCACCCAGAAAAACAAAGGCAACCACACCATATGGCTCGCTTAGCCAATTAATTAGGTGTGTGGAATTATCTGACAACCTTATCCGAAAGGAGCACAAGGGGCCGGAGTTGAAGGGTATAGCCCGGTTCTTTTGGGCTAGCAGCCTTTGCTAAGGTGCTGACCACTAGGGAGGGTTATGGTCTCCATTTCAGAATCATTGCGGGTTGTTGGTCTTCGCATATCTTTGTAAAGTCTTCGTAGTGGACCCCTAGCCACTCACCTCGGAAGTGTTTAAGGGTCTGATCAACCCGGGCAACATGGGGAACACGAGTGGGTAAAGTGTACGATCTCGCAGAGTGAACACTGATCGATCAGCCGTGCTCACGGTCAAGAGCGGCCTGGACCCTCACATGATAAGTGAACTTGAAGATGAGATTAAATCATGGTTTATATGGTTTTGAGATAATGTTCTCTAAAGCTTAATTTTTGGGATGGTATAAACTTACACCTAGTAAATAGGTGCTTGCTAATAAAATTTGACCAACGTTAAAATGCTAACCGCTGCAAACTCTTAGCCTATCCTTGATAGCCTTGCATTTTTTTCACCCCACTTGCTAAGCTCGAACCATAAGTGTGCTCACCCTTGCTTACCTGCTCGTAGGAGAACACTGAGAAGAGTACTTCTGACTACGATGAGTTCGAGGATGCGTTTCCCCAGTGATGCTCGTGGAGTTGAAGACGGTCGATCATCTTAGCTATCGATGTTCGTGTAAAGACCTTCGTGTCTATCCATGAGGGTAATAAAAGTTAATAAACCTCTTCTTGTATGATTTTGAGCATTGTTTCTATTATTACACTCATTATGTCTATCGTATGTGTGAAATTGAGATCCTGGCACACATATGAGATGCATTCGGTTTTCTTCGGAAAATCGGGTGTGACAGAGTGGTACCAGAGCTATGCTGACTGTAGGACGCAGCCTTAGATAGAAATGGTCGAAATAAGGATTCATATCTAGAAAGCCGTGTCAGCTCTTCAAAATAAATCTTAATTCCACCTAAAAATCTATCTTATTTGTTCTTTGTTAAAACTGTACCCTTTTGTTTTATTCTGCTCTGAGTTCAGTTTTGTTCTATCAGATGGTCGAGTTTCAGCTGTACAGAAACAATGGAATGGAGCTGCCTCCGTTGGCTGACCCAGTCGTGGAGAATCTCGATGATGGCGATGGCGGACGGTGATGCAGAAGAGTACTACTACGACGGTCCTCGTGAAGGGGATCCGACCTGTCGCATTCATTCCTCGGAGGATGAGCAAAGCTACTTTCCCTACCTGCTTCGACAGACACTGCGGGAGTTGGGAAACATGGTGAAGCCGCTCTACGTCACCCACAGTTGGACCGAGCCACCACTTGGTACCTTCTACATGACTCGAGTTCATGTCAGAGCTTATGAAGAGACTACAAGAGGCTACCCAACGATCAAGGCACACGACTCCACCACACCCCACTTCACGTACAGTGCTTCTGTCAGCAATGCTGCAAGAAGAGCTTTATGGTCTCTTCGTTCCAGGCGCAACCATGAACTGAATATCAGTGACTTCTGTCACGTTCCTCGACGCATCAGTGGCACTGAGCATACAGTGGTTCAAGTTGGATATCCCGGGGAGAATCGTATCAACATCCTTGTTCAGGTCGTTGCAGGACTCAACACCGATCTGGAGGTTGCCTCTGAGTTGGACCGACCCATGTGATGCTGAAGGATGCCTATGAAAGGATCGCACGGTTGGAAGCCGAGCATGATGGCGAGGATCCACGAGCAGCAGCCGAAGTTTCCTTGCACTGCGGTGTCACCACCCCGCAAGAGGCTCCGCTATGGCTCGTCCGTCGCCACAACCGGTCTTCTTGAATAGGATGCCTACCTTTTTCAGTTGATCGATAGATCCATTCCTGCGAGGACACAAAATGATGTAATAATGTTTGTTGGGTGAAAACATGTTTGATTTGGATCTTTGTGATGATTGGAATGCTTTATGGAGTGATGGCCATAAGTGCATTAATAAAATAATTAGTTTAAATTTAAATTCTTTACCCCCTGTTCATCTTTATCAGTTTAACTTCCTATCTGAATATCTTCCCCTAACAATCAGATGGTAAACACCAGGTTAGGAGCAGGACAGGACGTTCCACCTGTGATTCGTGCTCACATCGCTAACCGGCGAAATCAAGTACCACATCCACCACATAACCTAGCAATGGATCCAGCAATGCAGCAATTCCTAGCAGCCCAGACACAGTTGTTGCAGGCACTCACAGCTACTGTTCAGAACATGCAAGCTCAACCGAACCAACCATTACCTTAAGCACCTCCACCACTTGCAAACAAACACAGAGAGTTTATGAGCCACCATCCACCTACCTACTCCCATTCAGTGGAACCCCTTGATGCTGATGATTGGCTCAAGACTGTTAACAAGAAGTTGGATATAGTACAATGCACTGATCATGAGAAAGTCTTGTACGCTGCAGGATGCCTGGAGGGCGCAGCAGCTGATTGGTGGGATGCGTATACTGTTGCACATGCCGCTCCTAACACCATTACATGGCAGGAGTTCCAGGACGGTTTTCGCACACATCACATCCCAGCTGGTGTGATCAAGCTCAAGCAGAAGGAGTTTCTAGCTTTGAAGCAAGGCAACATGTCTGATAGTGAGCATCGGGATAAATTCACTCAGCTATCTCGTTATGCTCCAGATGAGGTAGACAAAAACCCAAAAAGGCAAGAACGTTTCTTGGATGGTCTCATTGGCCCACTCAACTACCAGCTCCAGAGTCATACTTTTCCTAACTTTCAGACTTTGCTAGACAAGGCCATAGGCTTGGAAAGCAAACGTGCAGAACTTATTGAGCAGAAGCGCAAGTTTAAATCTCATGGACAATCCAGCAACACACGTCCCCGCTTCAACTCATCGCAGGTTCTCGGTTTTTACCTTTGGAGGACCAAGTGGAACTTATACTCGAATTTGCGTTGCGACATTCAACTCAATCACCCAAAGATTCCACGGCAGACACCAAATCCTTCTCAGAATCGTTCAGATGCACCAGTGAGGAACAACACCCCAGTTCGACCTAGTGGTTGTTTTAACTGTGGAGAATTGGGACACTATGCCAGCATTTGCCCCCAGCGCACACCTCAGAAAGGCAATGGTCAGAGATTCGGTCAACCATCGTACCAAGCACGCACTGGGAATCCAAATTTTCAGGGTAACAGAGGTCAACAGAACTACATGCGTGGTAGGGTGAACCACGTAACAGCTGAGCAAGCTCAAGAGGCCACAGATGTTGTGCTTGGTACGTTTCTTATCAACTTTGTACCTGCAACAGTTTTATTTGATTCCGGGGCATCGCATTCATTTATTACTGAACAATTCGTGGCAAAGCATGATGTACCCACGAGTTCTATGAAGACACATTTGCTAGTTGGTTCCCCAAACGGTGAAATGAAATCCACCTATGTATGCCCACAAGTCAATCTTAAAATCGGAGAGATAGATTTTCAAGCCGACTTAGTAGTTCTAATGTCCAATGGAATAGATGTGATCCTTGGAATGGATTGGTTAGGCAAACATGATGGAATTATTCTGTGTGCCAAGAAGTCGGTGCTCTTAACCAGCCCACAAGGAGATAGAATTGAGTTTGCTGCTACCACAAGTCCAAAGAAGAAGGAAAAGTAAATCAAGCTCTGTGGTTGTACCCCAACATCTTCCAAGATCAGTTTGTATCTCCTCCAGTTGTTTTTTTCCAATCTCACCGAATCTCGGGACGAGATTCTTTTTAAGGGGGTAGGATTTGTCACACCCTAAAAATTCCAACACATTAAAAGTAATAGAAACATGGTTAATTTTATTTTCTAAGGGTTTATTAATTTTGACTAATTAAATTTGCTCTTAAAGTATTAAATAATATTTAATTAATTTAGAAATATCTAAGTGTTTGATGCATTCATGCCTTGCATTTGTTTTGTTTGTTGTGTGTGGTTTAAAAAGTTTTTAAAAATAATTTTGAAAACTTGAAAAGGTTTTAAGTGTTTAAGGCTTGAAAAGTTTTGAAATAAGTGGTTTGAAAAAAAAGAAAAAAAAACAAAACCCTTTCCAAACCCTTCCTTTCCCAATTCATTTAACCCTTTCTCTTTTTCTTTTTCCTTTTCTTTCCCATGACCACACCTTCCCTGACTTCCTTGGGCCCAACACACCACCCATCCCTCCTCTCTCTCTCCAGGTGACAAAGGCGGGACCCCATGTCAGGGCCGTCCCCTACCTTCCGCCGTCGCGCCTCCTCCCTTGGCCGTGTCGGCCGCCGCACCCCGGCGCCCTCCCGCCTCCGCGACTCCTCCCTCCCTCCTCCAGTGCAGTGCGCACTCAATCCGTGCCACCTCCGCCCTTTCCCCTTCCCCGGAACGGCCGCACCGAGCCCCCACCGAGCTCTCCACCTCCATTAATGGCGGCCTCCACCAGCGCCACCCCACCGCCTCCGTCCCTCCGCCTATATAAGCGCCTCCAGGCTCCCCTACTCCTCGCCCCTCTCCTCCTCTCCTCTACACCACCGCAGCACCACCGCGCCAAGGAAGCCAAGCCGGAGCTCCGCCCGCGCGTCGATCTTCTTCTCAGACGCTTCTTCCTCCTCTTAAAGCTCCCCGGTGAGTTGCACATCTCCTCCTCTTACTTTTGGTGCTTTTCCCGTGCGAATTGGTGGCCGGGAGGCCATCTTTGGCTCTCCTCCCATGAGCATCATGATCCGCGCCGCCCATGTAGCCGTAGGCCGTCCACACCGCCCCACTCGTGCGTCCGCTGATCATGATCGCGAGATCAAGCGGCCGATCTCGCCCCACCCCGAGTCAAAAGAGACCAGGTACCGGTCAACCCCGGTCAGCAACTGCAGTTTTGCAAAAACACCCCTAAAGTTTTAAATATCACAAAAATGCCCTTCCACCTCCAAAGATGCTTACAAACAGGTCCTCGTTTTTCTGTTTAAGCCCCTGCCTTCTTAGGTTTTCCAACCCGAGGTCCAAGCTTTGTCCTTTTGCATCAAAACCCTTCTGTTTATATACATAATTAGGTTTAGATCCCTGGTTTTTTTTGCAGTTAAGCCCCTGGAGCCCATGTTTTCTTACAATCTAGCCCCTGAACCTTGTTTTAGCCATATCTTTTCCGTCTCTCGTCCGTTTTAGGCGTTCTTGGTGTCCACGTGACCGTCTCTTCAAACCCGTCAGTTTTAAAGGCTTGTTTTAGTCTTTTGTAATGTTTAATGTATTGTTTTTATTTATTGTATGATTTTTGTTGTGCGCGTAGATATCGTGCCAGTGGGTGTTGAGCTACCGATCACGGATCAAGAGCAACTTTTTGAAGAAGAAGAACCCCTGTGTTTAAGCAAGGAAGGCAAGTGGATTTCCTCCCCTGCATACTCTATTTTGTCCCACATAACTTGCATAATAACTAAGTTTACATTTAAATGTTGCTATGCATAATCTGATGGGAAAATCACCTTTTTAAGGACATGACTAGATTTTATCCCCTTTACCTTGAATAACCCCTTTTAAATAAATGTTTTGGGTAGAAATGCTTAGTTGCTATACCTAGGGATGGTTCAAATGAAATTTTACAAAATGATGAATGTTGATCATGGAAACTTTGGTAAAAGATGATGCTTTGGTTAATAACAAGATCATATGTTTTAATTGGAACATGGAGAACCACCCAGGAAAATAGTCCAACCACAAATTATATGGCTCGCTTAGCCAATTAATTAGGTGTGTGGAATTATCCACAACCTTATCCAAAAGGAGCACAATGGAGTTGAAGGGTATAGCCCGGTTCTTTTGGGCTAGCAGCCTTTGCTAAGGTGCTGACCACTAGGGAGGGTTATGGTCCGCTCCGCTGCTGTAACTATTGCGGGTTGTTGGTCTTCTGCATATCTTTGTAAAGTCTTCGTAGTGGACCCCTAGCCACTCACCTCAGAAGTGTTTAAGGGTCTGATCAACCCGAGCAACATGGGGAACACGAGCTGTGGGTAAAGTGTATGATCTTTGCAGAGTGAAAACTGATCGATCTGCCGTGCTCACGGTCAAGAGCGGCCTGGACCCTCACATGATAAGTGAACTTGAAGATGAGATTAAATCATGGTTTATATGGTTTTGAGATAATGTTCTCTAAAGCTTAATTTTTGGGATGGTATAAACTTACACCTAGTAAATAGGTGCTTGCTAATAAAATTTGACCAACATTAAAATGCTAACCGCTGCAAACTCTTGGCCTATCCTTGATAGCCTTGCATTTCACCCCACTTGAGCTCCAACCATAAGTGTGCTCACCCTTGCTTACCGCTGTTCAGAGGAGAACATTGGAGAAGAGTACTTCAGTGACTACGATGAGTTCTGAGGATGCGTTTCCCCCAGTCAGATGCTTGTGGAGTTGAAGACGGTGCTGGATCATCTTAGCTATCGATGTTCGTGTAAAGACCTTCGTGTCTATCCATGAGTGTAATAAAAGTTAATAAACCTCTTCTTGTACGATTTTGAGCATTGTTTGTTATTACACTCATTATGTCTATCGTATGTGTGAAATTGAGATCCTGACACACATATGAGATGCATTCGGTTTTCTTCGGAAAATCGGTGTGACAAGATAATGGACATAGTCGGACCATTCAATCAAGCGCCCGGGGGCTTCACGCATCTGCTCGTGGCCGTCGATAAGTTTTCGAAATGGATTGAGGCTCGACCCGTGGTCAAAATCCGCTCCGAAGAGGTCGTGGCATTCTTCACCGACATCATTTACCGCTTCGGAATCCCGAACTCGATCATCATGCATAATGGCACAGTTCACGGGAAAGAAGTTCCTCAAGTTCTACGACGACAACAACATCCGCGTGGACTGGGCTGATGTTGCACACCCAAGGACCAACGGGCAGACTGAAAGGGCCAACGGCATGATCTTACAAGGATTGAAGCCCCGGATCTTCAAGCGACTCGAGAAGTTTCGGGCAAGATGGGTTGCTGAGTTGCCATCCATTCTATGGAGCCTGCGCACCACGCCGAGTCGATCCACCGGCTCCACGCCGTTCTTCATGGTGCACAGGTCGGAAGCGGTCCTCCCGACGGACATCGACTATGGCGCGAGAGTCCCGGTGAGCATCAAGAGGGGAACCAAGTCGCACTCGAGGATGCGATCGATCAGCTCGATGAAGCACGTGGCGTGGCACTCCTACATTTTGCTCGATATCAGCAAGCTCTACGGCGCTACCACGAGCGCAACATCCACGAGCGCCAGTTCCAAGTCGGAGATTTGGTACTCCGACGAGTCATGAGCAATAAGGACTGACACAAGCTCGCGCCCCCGTGGGAGGGCCCGACATCGCCGACTGTGTGCTCGACCAGAACATTCAAGCTCCGGCACGATGACGGCACAATCATCACCAATGCATGGAACATAGAACATCTACGATGTTTTTACCCTTGAGTAATGTTCCTTGTTTCAACTTATGATCAATGAATAATGCCATGTGCCTTTGTTCTCGTTTCATAAGTTCTCGATCTCTTCGTGTTGGCATCTTTTATGTATGTTTCAACGCTATCTAAAGGCTGAGTGGCAAGTGTCCTTGCGCCCATGCAAAAACACTTACCACTGGGCTACCCGGCACGATGCCCCTTCGCTTTTCCGCTTTCAAAACAAAACTCTCCGACAACTTTGTCGTGACCAATCGCACGAGCGAGCGGTTCTTTTTGGCGGAACACCTTTATCTTGCGAGGGGAAAGGATGTTGATCTCGTGAGCGATGTTGTTGCTTGTCCAAGGCTTTAGCACTTACGCCTGCGGCCACGCATTTAAGACTTGCAAGCGTAGCTCGGATCCACAGGTTGACATCGACTACTTTCGAAAGTACTCTGCAACCGCTAGCTCGCTCAAAACGCTTTTCGAAAAACACGCGAGTCACTTGAACGTCCCTAAGTACACTGGGGTGGAACGCATGGCGTTACCGCGGCTCAGTCGAGCTTCCTTACGCCCGCCTCTAGAGAAAAGTTCGATCGGCCCGAGTGTCAGGGTACCGCTACATCGTTTCACTGTTCGTGAGTACTTGGGGAATGCTTTAGCGTTTACTGTTTCAAAACAAAAGAAAGCTGTTCAATACGCACGATACAAGTTTTGTTTAATTTTATACAACTTGATACATCTAATGGGAAGACCCAGAGCCGTCTTCTTGTGTGTCTCTTGGGATCAGGTCCAGGTCCTTCATCGCGGTGTCGGCCATGGCTCGGTGGCGTGGCGAATCCTCTTCGATCTTGTCAAGCTCCTCGCTCGAGTAGGGGCCCAACCACCGCCACGCTTGAAGGTCCAAATCGATAATGCGCGGCTGAACATGGAGAGGATCCGGTGCACCACCTGTCGAGATGTCGACTGCTCTCTCTCCTTGACAACACCCGGCAGAAGGTTGATCCGATCGTCGAGCGTCTTGGGAGGCATTTGCACGGGTGGAGTACCGAGTTCACAAAATCACAACATATCACCGAACTTGTAGCTCCAGATGTCCTTTTGCGCGCCTCCACCTCGTCGTGGCCGAGCCTTCCGAGAATCCTCGAGCTCGGCTTTGACCTCTGGAGACAGGGAATGAGTCAGAGTTGAGCGACAAGGAGCACAATCAGAAGGAAGAAGGGGTCAAGATAAGAAGAACGTACTCGAAAGCTGGTCCGCAAAGTTCTTGGCCATTCCAGACATCTCGTAGATCTTGAGCTCGCGGCGACTTCCTCGAGCCTTTCCAGAGCTTGACAAGTGTAGCACGAGCTGTATGCAGCCCATCGAAGCCAAAGAGCAAGGCAGCATCAGCAATGACTAACGCAGGGAAGGAAATACCACGAAAGCTGGGAGCGCAAGGCTGCTCACCCTGAAGATCTCGCACCAACTTGTTGTTCTTCACAAGCCGGGCCCCCCGCTGGCCTCCCTGCAGCTTGGTGGAGAGGTTGCACCGCTTGTTCACCATTTTCAGTGCCCACCTCGGCATGCACCAGTCCCACCGCAGTCCGCCACCTTCTTCTCGAGCATCACCTTCTCTTGGTAGCCCCGAGACGCGCCTCGCAGCAGCAACGGCAGCAGCTGCGATCTGAGCCGCCTCGATAGCAGCTGCCTCTGTAGTTCGCCGATCGTGGTTTGTGGCGAGCTTGGCCTCTAGGGCTGTTTCTCCGACACGGCGGCATACGCAGCGATGTACATGCGGTCCTCTGCTGACTTTGTCACGGCCTCAAGAGCGGTCCTCACTGACGCGTGCCAGCTCCAATAGCCCAGGCGGCAACCAACAGATCTCCACTGGGCCTCTCGGCCCGGAGCTCCTCAATGGTGCGGCCTTCCTGGGCTAGCAAGCACCTGGGCCGAGAAGAAAGTCAACCACAGAAACAACCCAGAAACGATAACTCCAAATCAAAGATTGGGGACAGCTAACTCACTGACGAAGCTGGAACAACAAGTTCGTTGACCGCCTGCTCCGCCCACCGAAGGCCCCACTCGAGGCGGTGACGGCCGTGGCTTCCTCGTCCTCGTCATCGTGCACCTCGACTTCATGGGCTCCGGTCCATGAGGCGCGCCTGCCAAGACCATGTTTCCCTCGGTGGCCGAGAAGAAGCGGGCCCCCGAGCTCTCTCCGACCTCTCGGACGGTGATCGGGGAGGCGCCGCCCACCACGTCCTTGAGGGAAGCAGGCATCCACGCATCGGGAAGTGGAGAGTCTGTGATCTCCACCACCTCTACAAAGATCGGGCGGCACACGACACTCCAGACACGGCCGAGTCCGCCCCCGCCGCATCACCACCGAGGTTTGGCCTCCCGCATCGGGCGACCTCCGGACTGCGGATGACAAGGGGTCGCCACCGCCGGTCTCACCACCACCGGTCTCGACGCCGGGCGCGCCTCGAGCCACCCACGTCGACGCCTTGATCAACAATAGGCGCCATCGGTGGCTCAGTTTGCTCGGGGGCTACTTGCCCCCCGACCACGTCTCCATCCCCTGACGAGGGAGGGGGCGCCGCCACCTCGTGAGTCTCGCCCTCTCCGATCCGCCTCGGCCACGACCGCCTTCGCCCGGAGGGGTCTAGCGGCAGCGGGCGATTGCGCGAGCGAGCTCGCGCTTCCGCCGCGCAAGGTCGAGCGCCTCTGTCAACAACCCACGAGAAGAGTGAGTCAAGGAGGCGAACAAAAACTGAAGAACAAGATAACAAGATAGCGCTAAATGGCACTTACATGGAGGAGGTGATACAGGCCCGCTTGACAGGCCTGGAGGCCACGCCCGATGACTCGGGGGCTGATCTCTTGCCCCCCGTCACGTCGGAGGGTGGACTCTGACTATCACTCTGGGTGAGGGGGACCTGCACGGGCGGGGCCCCGCCACCACAGATGACCTGCGACTAGAGACGCCGCGGGGGTGCGTTCACATTCTCCCCATGAGGCGCGGTCGGAGCGGGCGCCGGTGACGCCACTGCCTTGGGAGGCGACTCCTCAGAGCCGACCCCGCGATGAGTCACCGGAGGGACGGCAGGCGGACGAATCACGGTCCGCCGGACGCCTGGAAGAGTCGTTTCGCCACGGAGACCTCCTCCTCTCCCTCTACTGCTCTTGGCCGCCGGGGCCCGACCGGGAGCGAGTCACCCTCCGATCCTCTTGGACCGGCGCGAGACGGGCGCAGCCGGAGCTCGCTCTATTCATGGGCGGTTGGTCTGCGCTTGAGCCGGTCCCCTCACTTCCACCTGGCGTGGTAGACGGTGACGATAACACTCCACACACGGCGCCACCGTCATCACCGGACCATGGCGGCGACGATGAAGGATCCTCGTCCAAGGAGACGGTGCCCTCCTTCATCTTCCTACGCTTGGCGCGGCCGTCATTCTGCTCGCGCTTCACGATCTCCTTGTCCTTATGCTTGGCCTATGGCCCTCCTCTTGTCCGCGACGGCCGCCACGATCTTGTCACGTCCCCGAGGAAGAGGGGCTTCATGGGAGAGGGTTCATGGCCTCAACTAAAGGCAAGAAAGAGAACGGGATCAACATCAAGAACTAGAGTTTCAGAAAAATACAGTCAAGAAAAGAACGCGAGCTAGTCGGAGGGCTAGTCGAAAGAAGAACTTACGTATTTAAAGGTCTCTGGGAGCATAGGTAGAATTGCGGGCGGCCACGAGTAAGTGGCCTTCCGATAGCCACTCCCACTCCCCGGATCTCATCCAACGAGGGAGCTGGGTGCCATGGTCCCGACGAAGGGTTTTGTCGGCCATCGCAAATGCACAGCGCCGCTGAGCGAGACGATGCCCAAGGCGTGCTATTGCCAATGATACCGCAAGTCGACATGGTCACGAGCTTGGACACCACCCAAGAAGATCCGAGCAACCTGCTCCCGCCCGCCTCCGGGGTCTCAGAATTAATTACCGCGCCTCGGTGATTGAGGAGCCAGTACGGGCACCGGTGCTCGTGGATCGTTTGAGATAGAACCACTCTTGTGCCACCACTGTTGGAGCTTGTTAGCGTCTGTGAGATGTACTGCCTCCTCTCTCGCCTCTTCATCCAGAGGTTGGCGCACCCGATCGTTGCCGGAAGAGACCTATCCTTCAAACAGACGAACTTGAAGAAGTACCGGAAGAGGTGCCAATGGGCACCCACTCCCAAATACCCCTCACACAGTGCCTCAAACGCCACCATGTGTTGGATGCTATTGGGGTTGAGGTGGTGGAGCTGCAGCCGGTACTCCGCGAGGACGGCGCGGATGAATCGGCCGGCGGGTGCGGAACCGACTCATTGTCCGGGACCTTCCACTCCTCCGCGGCAGTGAGCACCGGGAGATGGCCGGCGGCGACAAGGCGCTGGAGAACCCCGCGAGAGATGTTGGAGCGCGTCCAGTTCGACATGGTGTTGTCGAGCTAGGGGGCGTGATGTGGATGCAAGAAGCGGCGGCGGCGGCGCAAGGGATAGGAGCGGACAAGCGAGCGGCGCTGGCAAAGGCAAGGAATCGAGGGGAAAAAGTACGGAGCTCAACCGGCGTGCGGTTTATAAGGGGCAAACGTGGATGCTAGCATTAAATGCTGGTCCCACCACATCAGAAACCGCCGCCGGTGGGCATCTCGAGGCGATAGTACGCCCGCTGCGATTTATTTGATACCGGGTGGGCCCGCAGGTTCGAACTAGCAAAGACGCTGCCCCTCCAACCGTCACAATCGCCACGTCAGCCACGACCAACGTGACGGACACAACTACTGATACGGCCACGACTGCCGCGACCGGAGGTTTCGAAGCGACGGCAACATTTCAAAATACAAAACCCCATAAACGAGTCTACAACTCCTTCATGGGCTCGGGGGCTACATCCGGCGGATGCGCTCGCGCGCACCCTCCGAGTAAGTCAAAAACAAAAATTACAACTCTCCTCGACGTTGAGCTGCGCGAGCGAGTCCTTGACTCCCACCACATCGGGGGCTCGAGGGCACTGATTAGGCCCCTAAGCAACAAGATGATCTACCTAAAGATGGAGTCCTCGACACCATTGACAATGTCAAGGCTAAGATCCGTGATGGGAGGGATGCAGATCTTCGTTAAGACCCTCACTGACAAGACTTCCCCACTTCCGAGTATCTTCCGCGCACGAGTACGCCTGTCTTGGTACTCCGTCGCGAGTACTCTCCGCCTCGCATGAGAACGCTTCATCTCCGAGTACGCTCCGCCTCGCCTCCGACTACGCCGCTAACCTCCCCTCCGACTAAGACGGGTCCACACGGGAGCCGGGAGGCGGGTCCGGGGCCCCACACGAACGTGGCGCCGCCTACGCCAAGCTCCGCAACGACACGCGTGACGCCAGGTTTCCACACCATGCAAAGACCGCGGTACCGGCGCGGACGGGAGGACGGCCGGGTCTAACAAGAGTCGTAATGACGCACAGTGCACCCCCACGACCTCCGACACACCGTCACATCCAACGCCGCTGCACACCACCCCGCCGTAGCGGCACTCGACATCGTCTACCGCTAGGCCTATAACGCGTGGCGAGCCTAAGCCGCACTCAAGAGGGCTGAGTCATCACGCCGAACTACTCGGGAGGAGGTGCCAAGTGCGGAACAAACAAGTGGCAACAAAGACACACCGGCCTCCGACGATACCATACCGCCTTCCACGCCTCGATGGACATCAATGACGGAAAAGACTTCAATGCTGCCACACCGTAGCTTATTTTCATTTTCCTCTTTGCCCCTCGCCTTGCATCTATAAAAGGGGAGGAGTGCAACCGACAGTTTGTAACCCCTACTACGGACATCCCGGCATAGGAACACGAGTACTCGGGCGGGCGTAGGGTATTACTCCTCGAGGCCCGAACCAAGATAAAACCCTTGTGTCTCCTGTGTCAACCATCCGGATCTGACACACGATACGATACAAATCTACTGCCGGTGGTTGAGAACCCCGACAGTAGCGAAACCCTCTCCCCTCCTTATCCCTTCCCCGCGGTCAACACGGAAAGCAGAGGAGGGACCCGGTAGCTCCTCCGATTCTGGCAGGGGCAGGCCAAGATCTGCGGACCCCACGCGGTGGCGTCCTCGCGAGGGACAGAGGCGGCATTGAGGGAGGAACGACGACGGCGCCCGACGACGTAAAAGAGGAAACCGGCGAGGGAGGGCTGTGGGGGCGGAGCCCCACGACGCTGCGGCCCGGCGACGATGTCGACTGGTGGTGCTCGGCTTGTCCGCCCGGACGCGCAGCCGACGCCTCGTGCAGCAGCGATGTGGCGGCAATGGGAGGGCCTCCTCCTCCTCGGCGGCCGTGCACGCACGCTCTGCGCAGGCTGTGCGGTGGCGGCGACTGGGTGGAGGGAGGTTGGCCGGAGGTGCGGGAGGGGTGGGGAAGCGCGATCTTGATGCGGACGGCAGCCGAGGCAGCGGCGGCCCAAGGCAGAGCTGTGGCGACACCGACTAACGGCTCATCCACGGCGACGAGAAAGTGCGCCTGGCCTGGCGGTGGACGGCAGCGCGATCGAAGGATCTCGGCGCATCCTAGGGATCGATCTCGATCACCCGGGTTGAGCGGATGGGATCTAAACCTAGGCGTCTGATACCATGTAGGAAGGTATGATGCGTGTATACCGTGATCGATGTATTGCTATGAGCCCCTAGGGCGGTATATATGAGAGTACAGAGTCTTGTAGGGCAAGGCACCTCCGTGGATACATATGGCAGTCTCAGATTCTATCATAACCTACCATCTATACTCTAACAGAATGCAACACAGACACGCGGTTGCACATACTATTAGATCAGTTTCAGTGGTAGTTTCACGGATTGTTCAGAAGAAGCACTTTTCTCTTTTTAAACAGAAGAAGCACTTTTGCAGCAAATTTTTTAAAAAAAAATCACTTTGCGATTGTAAAGGGTCGCGAAATAATTTGTGACCACCAATTTGTGAAGCAAGTTTCCACCTGACACTCACGTGAAAAGTCAAGACTCGTACGGTCATGTATTTGCGTTGGTTTAAGTATAGACAAATCTAAAACCATGCATGCTTAATAATTTCAGTTAACATTATACCATTCTCTCTTAGGCCCTTTCCTAAAAATTTTCCCATCTACCCGTCACATCAATCTTCCGACACTGATTATGAGTATTAAATGTGGATTAATGATAAAACCCATTCCATAACCCCTACCTAATTTTTCGATACGAATCTAACGAGCCTAATTATGTCATGATTAGACAACATCGTGCTACAGTAAACAATCTCTAATGATGGATTAATTAGGCTTAATGGATTCGTCTCGCGATTTCCCGTCCATTCGTGTAATTAGTTTTGTAATTAGTCTACATTTTTTACCTCTAATAGACCTTCGAAGGGGCTGTCCAAATTTTTTTGCCAAAAATTTTGGCAACTAAACAAGTTCTTACTTTCGTGTGTTCGCACGTCCTAGAAAAAGGACATCTATCTGACTTGACTTTGCAGCAAGGTTGAGACAAATCTATTGGACTAAATTTAAACGGGATGCTTCGTTTTCTGAAGTTGAAATCGGTTCAACACCAATTAAGATTTACGTAGCATCACTGTGTTAGTAAATGGAAATCCTATCGTCCTGTCCGCGCGGCTAATAACCTGAAGAAATTGATCGAAGGCTGCAGGAAGGAAACAATCAAGCAGTAATAACTACTGCATTTGCAGAGAGCATCAACTAATAATTAGTACTAATTCTGGAATAGTAATAATTAATTATTACTTAAGTATAAAGGACTAAATAAAGGGAAGAATAAGCTAGTTTAAAATTGAAAACAAGCAACTCCAAATGAAGTGTTAAATTACCCTGTTTAGTTGCCCAAAAGTTTGGCAAAAGAGGTAAAATTTTTGCATTAGGTCACGTGTGCAGAGAGAAAAAATGAACTGACACGGTTCTGTAGGTGAGAAATTTGGTGAAAATTTTAGAATCTTTGGGAACTAAACAGGGTGTTTGGCCGGCTTGGTTTGCTGCAGATAGCTAGATACGGAGTAGTACATCAGCACCGGCAACGTTGCCTTCATGCATCCAGCTAGCCAGCCGTCGGATTGCATTGGATTACACTGCACTAGCGGCTTTGACTTGACTCAACGGCGCAATTAATCTAGAGACAATTTGCTGGTTGCCATCAAAACTTATAACACTTCCTTGGTTGCCATCAAAATTTCCAAAATTACCTCACAGTCATGAAAACAAATTCACTCTTCCCTCATTGCCATTTTCCGTCACTTGCAGACACGCCCGTCGGGCGGCCGCCCACCCTGGCGGCGATGGTTGAGCGGTAGCTGAGGCGCTCGGGCTGAGCACCTGCGCGTCCTCCGACGTCTTCTTCAGGTAATCGAGCCCCAACACGCGGAGGTTGGCGCCTACAGATCCTCGCTCGCGGCGTCGCAGCGGAGCAGGCTCGGGATGGCACGATGGAAGCCCGCGTCGGAGCTGTCGTCCCTCTCTCTCGAGCTTGAGCATGCCAAGGGCGGCTGGCAGGAGGCCCGTGTCGAGGTCGGCGGCGGCGGCGCGACCCTTGAGCCGATCAAGCTGGACTGCGAGGCCGGACAGGAAGCGCGGGTCCCCGAGGTAGGCGACGATGTCGGCGAACCTTGCGCAGCGAGGCAGCAGTTGCCGACGAGCAGTCTGAGCACGCACTCGAGATGTGCGATAACGGCGAGGTACCCGTGGACGTCCTCAGCCAGGGAGTCCCTACGCTGGGCGTGGACTCCAGCCCGCGCGTCGAACACCTTGAGGACCATGGTGGCGGGGCCGGCGTGCGATCGATGTTCCTACCCGCCAGCGCGGCCACGTCGGTGGTGCGGATCGGGCGCACCGACGCCTCCATCGCGGGGAGGCGGGACTGGATCTCCTCCAGGCCCGGGGTTGACTCGCGAGCCAGCGCGTGGCCCAGCGTGGGACCGCTCCACGCCCGTCCGCAGCGACTAGTGCGCCACCATCCGGGCTGCGCCTCCCCCTCCGGTTGTTGTTGGTTGTTGTCTACCGCCGCCCCCATTCGCGCGCCTCGGTCCCCGCAGGCGCCGGATGGCTGCGTCGTCGCCCTCCACGCCAGGCCGCGCGGCTGGCGCGCGAGGAGAGCGGTGAGGGGCAGCCGTGCAGGGGAAAACGAGCCCCATGACGCCATGGGAGAGGAGGTGGAGATGTTTTTTGATAATAGGTGGAGAACTGGAGATGCTGCTGCTTCGTGGGAGAGGAGGGGAAGAAAGGAGATGACCGTAGCAACCTAACGGAGGTTGACGGTGGGGTCCAATTGTCAGTGACAGTAAACTATAGAGATGTAACGGTGATGACAATGAGGGAAACAAAAAACACAAAACAATGGCAATGAGCACACTCTTATATTTTCCATGGCAATGAGCACACTCTTATATTTTTGGATGGCAATGAGCAAATTCTCTCATTAATCTAAGCCACTGCCGGCCGGACGTTGACTGAACGTACTCCAAGCATCATGCAATCCAAGGTACGGCCCCTCCGATCCATTCCATGCATGGACTATACGTACTGAAATTGAATGCGACGCGGTTGCACACTCCAAATGGCTTGTTCGGGCCTTGACACGCAATTAATTATGCCTTATAATTGTTACATGATCGAGAAAAGAAAAAAAAACATTCACGGATTAGTAAACTCTCAGATACTACCGAGTATACCAACCAAATCGATGGATACGAGTGATGGAGTCGGTCAACGCTAATGACCGGGAGGGATTAATAAATCGACAAATTATAGAAGAGACGGCTCAATGGGCTGCTCCGTCCATCACCAATTTGGCCTTGTTTATATCTGAGTTTACCGATGCTAAACAGAAGGCTTAAATATAATCTAATTATAAAATAAATCAATTAGGCAAATAGATTAAAAATAGCAAGATGAATCAATTAAGCTTAATTAAGTTATCATTAGAAGATATTTATTGTAGCACCACATTGTTTCATCATGACCTAATTAGACTCAATAGATTCGCTCGCGAATTTACAAGGGGTTATCAAATGAATTTTGTTATTAATTTACGTTTAATACTTCTAATTAGCATAGAAACATTGATGCATACATACTAGAAATTTGTCGATCTAAACAAGACCTTAATAGCCCACTTAGCCCAGATTCTGCGGCCCATAAGTTTTGGTTCAGCAATCGAACTCGTGTCCGTTCAGAGCGATAGGACTTTCTGACTGGGACAAGAACTGCTCTGCTCTACCATCACCTCAATATATATCGATCCCGACATCCTCCTCTATCTCATTTCCCTTCTTCGCTCTCCCGTGTCCAACCTTCAACCCAAACATCATCGATCGCCGCCTCTGCCACTCGCAGCTTCATGCAGTCAATCAGTTTTGATCGAGCTCAAGGTCTCTTTAGTTGGATCGTGAGTGATGGTCGGGTTGCGCGTCAATGACCTTGACCTTAAGGCCAGTGCGTCGTCTAACGGGGCTGACGACCTGAAGACGAAGGCCACTACAGATCAAGATTGCGGCAACTCCATCACTCAATAGGAGGAAGAAGGAACCGATGAGCGCCGCAGTGCTGATACTTATGAAGTCTCAAGGACGAGGCGATGGCTCTCATGGTGAAGGGGGAGAAGTCAGAGGAAGACGCCCGACCGCCGGTGAGGAAGAGGAAGAAGTACATCAAGAAAATACATAGGACAATAACCGAAAAGACAGTAGACAAAACAAAACAAAAAAAGACAGTAGACAAAACAAAACAAAATCTGAGTGAAATATCTATGACAAAATATAGTTGTGTTGCACTGCCGGCCATGGCCATTGGGAATGCCTCTCTCGTTGTCGCAGTGTGTACCATGTCACATACCCGACATTGAATCCAACTAACCGCACTTATGAACCAAATATAAAAGTTGAGGTGTTAGTGTGTTGCGGTAGTTCGGGCTCATTTCCCTCCCCTTCCCGTTTTGGTTCAACAAGCGGACAGATTCGTATCAGACTAGGCTGACCGGATCAGACAATTCAGAACAAAAAACATACATTCTCTTTGGCTTGCCCTGTTTCGTGTCGATAGCTGCAGCTGCAGCACTTCTTCAGTCTAGATCTACTCATCTGTTTCGAGAGTAGGAGAGCTAAGGTTGCCATGGGCATGTTCATCGTGAGCCTAAGGTGTCAGACTACAGTGACATCCTCAAGAAGAAGACCATTGTGGCAGCCAGATTGGAGGAGGAGGAGGAGGAGATCGAGGGAGAGGTTGGATCTACTGAGTCCGAGTCCCTAAAGAAGAGAAAGGAACCAAGCACGTAGGATGGGAATACAGATGTTGTTTACAACGACTGATATAGAAGCTCAAGAAGGAGGTGCTAACTCTCATGGTGGTGAAGGAGGTCCACCACCAGTCCCCGGTGAAGAAGAGGAAGAAGCTCGTCAAACAGAGGTTGCCCAAGGAGTTGATCGACTACATGATCTAAGCTCGACCACATCTCTCAAGATAATTTGGCCGAGGGTACCAAGGAATTCCGTGAGTGGCATGCCACCACTAGGGATGTAAACGGAGAGTCGGAAAACATCCTAACCATTTCTGCTCTGTATTGTTTGATCGGGAAGCGAACAGCGGGAACAGCGACGGAAAAGCAATTCGATATTACGGGATATCGAGAACGGAATATTTTGATCGGGAACATTTCGATTACGATCGGAATCGATAACACAAAGACATTTAACCACTTCAAATTAGCTTAGTGCAACAATTGCAACTGTACATAATTCATATGCAAATAAATGAACATTGTGCAGATAAGATCATAAGAATATAAGTAGATCATAGTCTCGTAGATGCACATCACTACATTGATTCAGTAAAGCACAGCAGGTAACACGTAAGCACAAGCGCACAACCTTCCAGCTCCTGTTACAGACTTCAATCGAAGCAATGACCGACATACCAAAGAATTTAGACAGTCAACAGGCAACAGATCACAACTCACACGTCCAGAAAAAACACAAGTCACGTCGGGCAGTTGCCAACAGAGATGAACAGATCACAAGCAGTCAAACACCGCACGCAGCAACAAAAGGCAGCCTCCGGCAGGTAGCAGCAGTGCGCCGCCGGTGCCCTCACTCCTTCAAGATGCTGAGTTCCCGAGAGCCGAGAGTACGAGATGGATCCAGTTGCTCGTGGGTCGTGGGTGTGGCGGAGCTGATGGGGCCGGGGTGGGGGAAGGCACGGTAATGGCGGAGTGAATGGGGACCGGGTGGGGGGCGGCGGTGGCGGCTTAATGGAGAGGAGGTAGCCAGGTGTGGTAGGTTTTGGAGAGGGAAGAGATTTTGTGGGAGGGACTAGGAGGCAGGCGCATGGTGGCCAGCGGGTCGGGCCCCCGGGCGCGTGCGGGTGACGGACGCCTGCAAATCTTGGGCTCAATTCACGTGTGGGCTGAATATGTGGATTAGGTTCAACAAATACATGAACACAAACGGGAATTTTCCTGTACAAATACAGTAACCGACAATACATGGTCAGGAAATTGCCTCCCCTGCTCCCGTTCCTGTTACCGCTGAGTTTTCTCGGTTTTTTTCCTGCTTCCTGTTTTTCCTGCTAATACGATATACGATCGGTTTACACGGGATACGGTGTCGGTCGGGACCGGAATTTCCCGTTCCCGCTTACATCCCTAGCCACCACCAAGGTCATTGATGACAAGATATTAGTAGCGGTCTTGATGCGCGATTCAGCTTACACACGTTGTTGAATGCATAATATCATTTTCGATTTCGTTGAATATCTCTGTTTTTTAGAATTCTTCTAAGGTAAAGTTTATTAGGATCATTCTCGTTTCTCATTTTCATATAATAGCTCTTGTGATGTTCTAAAATATATTCTCACACCACCATCCCACAGCTCTTGTGTTGTTCCTTTTACCCACATGTGACTTCAAAATTCTGAATGCTACATAATATGACTTTTTTCAGTTCACAAATGATGATGTTATTAAGAAGAAATTGAACTGTAAGTACTTTTGAACTGCTGGATTGGTGAAACCTATAAGGAGATAGACTTGTAAGATGGATCGTTGACCTCTTTAATTTAATATAATGTGTTTGAGATTAGTCTTGTAACATGACTTGATAACATCTTGTCCTTTTTACTTTAATAATGTGTTTAAGATTCTTCATTCTTAATTTGGTTTTTCACAAACTTGCTTATTTATATTTTTTGAATTTTTTTATGAGGTTCCTTAGAAAATATGCACATATTAAATGGATGTGTGACACTATCAATGTACAAATGTATACTAATACTTCTATTTGGATGAGACAAAAATGTTAAACTTGGACACAATTTGACGCACCGCTAACAATTTTATCATAAATGTGTATATAATTTACAAAAAAAATATCTAAGTATTTTCATCATGAATTTGACAACATTGACAATTTTGTCACAACATGTTACCAGTAATACATATATTGGTCTTTGTTTGTGTCCGTTACCTTTCTCATAATCATAGGTAACAAGTTTTATTTGTTGTTTATTAGGCCATTCTCAATGAAAGGCATGCTTTTTATGACGTGGCAACAAGTTAATCAAGAGAGATGTGCAATAAGATTCATGGGGATGAAACCTTGTATACAATGTTTCCAGAATATGTCCTGCATGTAATTTTGGAACTATACGGTGGAACTATGAATTTTTGTGAGGTTATTTTAATTATGACTTATGAATTAAATGACACCTTGTTTATGTGGCATTCTTGGAAACATAAATATGAAAGAAAACTCCCAATTTACTCCCTTCAACTATGGGCCAAGTTTACTTAACCCCTGAGTCTTTGAAACCAGCTCATAAGTTTATACTTTATAAGTTTACTAAACATTTGAATTTATACTCTAAAAAACATATAAGTTTAAGAAATTTGTATAAAATCAGCTTCTAGATATATCTTTACTTTTTTTTGCTTTAGAAGTATCTTTATTTTAAAATAGAAAATAAATATCTATTTCTTTAATTATCACCAAATGTCCTACCATAAGAAAATATTTTTCATTTGTATTCTATATTCCTTTTGGATTACTAGGAGAGTGCACGTGTGGCACACAAAAATTTTAAAAAAAAAGTCTAGGATATTTTTAGGAAATAGAAGAACTCATTACTAAATGTTATGTTATATTTTATAAAGATCCTTAAAAGAGGAAACATTGTCACATAAAAAATTACATAATAACAAATATAAAGGACTGATTGACAAATCAAAAAATTGAATCCTTTCTGCAAAGAGTTTTAGATAATTATTCCAACCTTACAAGGTACAGGGATATATTATGTAAATATAAAATTATATGTTGTTTGATATACCAATGTAATGTTTGTCATTGCAGATCTCAGTATATATATTGTTCGATAATCGATAGAAATTTACTCACAATGGAAATTTAGAGATACTATATAGATCAAAAGTACATCTATAGATCATAACTACTATTGTGCATGGTTCTCCTCCCGCTCCTCCCTATTAATCTTGCATTATTAGTCTAATATTGGAAACATCAAATGAAACTCCCATTGGATTAATCTTCTTTTTTTCAGAATAACATGACAACGCAGACACTCACAACACACACGCACACTCACCCCTATGAACACACGACGCAAACCCTACCCCTATGAGCACCTCCAAGGATCGAGCACCAGATCGAGATTCCCAAAGTCACCATCGCTCGTCGTCGACGGAACGCCCTTACCACTTAATGCATAAAGGAAATCCCGGAATAAATCAGGAAAGGCGAACACGTGATTTCAACTCTCGGGAATTAGCTGGCCCCATTTTCTACCATCGACCATTCGCCCCTATCGGATTAATGCTCAAATTGGGGCCCAACGAACTTCCTTGGTCACGCCAGAGCCCATTTCAAATGGGTTTGACCCTTCAAATGGGCCTGAGCACCCCTGAGAAGTAAGTTCCGGCCCACCTTTCTCCACTCTGTCCGTCCATCATCGGCGTTGCCGTAAAAATATCTATTAGCAGTTGTGGGTGACTACATGGAAAGGCTTCTTCATTTGGTCATACATGGAGAACCCTCCCAGGTTATTTCCTGCGACACGAAATTACTTTTGTCAACAGAAAGAAACACACGGGAGGAAGTAACTTTTAGTCATACATAGAGAGTTCTCCCAAGTTACTTCCTGCGACACAAAATTATTTCCCTCAACAGAAAGAAGCACATAGGAGGAAGTAACTTCGTGTCGCAGGAAGTAACTTTTGTGTCGTAGGAAATAACTTCGGAGGAAGTAACTTTGTGTCGCGGGAAGTAACGTTGTGTCGCAAGAAGTAACTTTTGTGCCGCAGGAAGTAATCTCAGAGAGCTCTCCGTTTAAACCTAAATGGAGAGGTCTCTCCGTTTAGATTTTGGGTTAGCGGTTTAGCACCCCACAAAAAATATCTATTAGCAGAAAGTTGTTGGCTATTTTTCAAAAAAACAAAATATCGTTACTACTAATTAATTAATGCCAACGGGAACTGCTTTCAAGGTCCCCCACCCAACCAAGGAGCTGCTTGGTTGGTGGCTACTAATGCCACACCAGCGTGGCTCGCCACAAACCCGTATGCGTTTTGTCCACCTCAAAAATATTGTAGCGTGGCGAAAATATTATGCCCGTGGCATTTAATGGCTGGCAACCAAACATCTCTTAAGCTGCTTAATCGGTGTAGTTTGGCTATACATCTCACTTGGCACATGTCAACCAAAGATGTCCTCATCACAAAAAAAAATTCCGCACACCAAGCATGGAATATTGCAAGCGCGGAGCCGAACCTCCCATGAGAGAGAGGATATGGACCACACGTGCTGAAATTAAATTTTTTAGAATTACACGACAACATGCATAACACATTTTTTCATTAAGAGAAGAGAGTTTTACAAGATGCAACTTGAGTTGAACCCGTAGTGCAAAGTTACAAGATTGACAACACGAATAAGAAATAAAAGAGATGACAATACAAGCAGAGAGAAGATCACCACACCACCACCACAATACACCATAGCGAGAATAAAACACCTAAGGAGACAAATGCCTGGAAGAGACACCAAGGAGATATGCACATCACCACTTGTCAAAAACCCGGAGTAGTGGAGGCGGGCGAAGAGGTCATGCAAGGCGACACCTCAAGAAGG
Source organism: Cenchrus purpureus (assembly GCA_022644695.1). Lineage (NCBI taxonomy): Eukaryota > Viridiplantae > Streptophyta > Magnoliopsida > Poales > Poaceae > Cenchrus > Cenchrus purpureus. The sequence goes on from CP053464.1 coordinate 4,299,048, forward strand.
AAGTGAGGACAACGTCGCCATCATCCGCCCACCCAAGAAGGAGCGGACCAAGTCTTCACCTAAACCAAAAGGATTTGGACCACAACAACACCCCCGAGGATAAGTTACGGAAGGTAGTGCAACCATTGTGACACTAGCATACGTTAGGCATAGCTTTCGCCAAAGGCCTCCAAACTCAATCCACGCGGTGGCCGCGCGGTAGATGAGGCCAAAGCGATGGAATTTGGCTAGAGTCCTTGGCGATGAGGACAAATGCAAGCACTTTCACCAAGAGGGAAGAGGTAGGCCCAAAGGCGAGGAACGACCTACCGGCGACTAAGCCGGATCGAGATCGACGGAGACCCGTCGAGAGAGGGAACAAGCCGTCGGGCCGGCGTCGGGATGAGCGATGCACACGAGGACGGGCGAAAGGGAAGGGCGCCACAAGATCGGTGTCGAGAAGTAGAGGTGGTTGTGAAGCGGTGTCCACCACGGCCCGTCGGCCGACGATGCCGAGTCGGAGGAGAGGGCCGACGTCGTGCACCGTCGTGGGGTTGCGTCCCGCCGGAGGTAAAGGAAGGAGGAGCGGGTGCGGCGGCACGAGTAGAGGTGGAGGCGGTTGGCGGCGGTGATGGACGAAGAGGAGGGGCCCTTAGCGGTCGATCGGACAACGCCGGGAGAGGGAAGGCGATCGCGATGGCGCACCGGCGAAGAAGGTGGCCACGCCGACACGCGACCCCAACCACAACTCCCGCCGTAGCGCAACGAGCGAGAGGGGTTCGAACGTAGCAACCGTAGCAAAGAGATGGTATGGTAATACCGGCACCAATACCCAACCATGCAATGTAGGTGGCACAAGAGGGAACGTCGGGACATACGGACCGGTGGGGACTGCAGCTGAGCATCCGATCAAGAGCGAAGGGCACGGACCCACACGAGGCCCGTCTGCATCACGACCACCGGAAGGAGGAGGAGGGCCGGCAATCGTGGTAGCACCCGGCAAAACTGGCCGTCGGTGGCGGCAACCAAGGTCCCGCCAAATCTAGGTTGCCTCGGCTCAAGAAAGATGGGAAGGAGGTAGGGGCGGAAAGGCAGGGAGAGAGAGTAGGTGCAGCGCCCCGACCTCAGCGAGCAATACCGTCGGCCGCGGCAGCCCCGAACCCGCCAGATCTAGGTTTTGTTTGGTTCCGAGGAGGATGGCGAGGAGAATCTGAGCAAGATGGAGGAGCCGCCGTGACGAGAACACCAGTGCATCGGTGGTGAGGAGGGACAGGGAAAAGCGACCTTGAGGATGACCTTGGTGGTGGTGGAGAGAATGGGAGGAGAAGGAAGAGGAGACCACGCCGCTACCCGTGCACGCCCGCCATTTCGACCATACGCTGCCGTTAGCCAACCCCAACGCCGGCTCGCCGACGTGTGCGCCGCCGGGCTTAGCCGGGCATGGACGCCGACGCCACCACCTGGCCACGCCAGACCGCCGTCGTGCCGGAGCCAAGGCCGCGTCCATGCACATGTTGCCGAAGCTGGGCCCACCGTCACCGTCGCATGGGGTAGTCGGCGCTGCAAATCCCCTGCACGTCGGGCCCCGAAAGAGTAGATCCAGCGACCAAAGATGCGGATCCGGCCAACCCCTTGGCGGATCTGGTCACGGGCTGCCGGAAGCGGCCGCCGCAGCCATAGACGCCGTCGGCCTGGTGGTCTCCAAAACACGCAATTAATTAATTAGCTTTTTTGGATTAGTATAAACACTCTATACACAAACTGACAGGTACCACAAAATCGACGGATACTCCACATGGAGTCTCGGTCAACGCTAAGGACCGGGGTCCGCGTCAGCGCTTGCTAGCTTTTGCATCGGCGAGGCCCTCGTCGCGTTGTCGGTCTATCGATGTGTACGTGTAGTGAAATTTTTTTTTAAAAAAAAAGTTTGTGTAGGGATTAGGGAAGGGTCGTGTCGTGTCGCGCTCTAGTCTATGCATGCAACGAATGAAGAAATACACCTAAGACGTGTACACATGTGGAAATCGACTAGAGCCTCGTTTAGATCGACAAGCTTATGCTATTCGTATGTTTAAAAAAACATGATGAAATTATGGCTCAATGCACAATTTCACAGAGACGGTTTCATAAATAGTGTGTTGTGATCAAATATGACACGAGAATTATGTAGTCTTTGAAGAAACAACTTATAAACACTATGTTGTGATCAAATGTGACAGAGAATTATGTAGTCTTTGACGAAACAATCTAATTAGACTTCTCCAAATCATTTGAAAGCACCCTTTTATTTTCTTTTCCATATTTTGTACTTCCTCCGTCCCAAAAAGAAATGACGCTTTAGGATTCAAAATTTGTCCCAAAAGAATGACGTTTTACTTAATTTGGCATGTGCATGTGCATGTAGGCATGCAACAATCAATTAGCATCTAATATGGCAAATAAATAGGAGCAATCGAGGTCATTTCACCTCCTTAATAATCTGTCCTAAAATTCCTAGAATGACATTTTTAGGACGGAGGAGTATTTATCTTCTTATTTATTTATTACTCTTTTCTTTTCTCGTTTTACCCTTTTTTACCTCCGCCTTTCTCTTTCCTTCGCGGGACCTTATCTTCTCCACGTGTTCGTTCTTTTCTTCTCTCATCCTCTCTTCCGTTCTCCACCAGACCCACCAGACCATCGCTGATCCAAGTTAGTGGCGGACACCGAGATTCGGACACCTTGGACAAAATTTAAAATGGAGCCTTTAGTATATCTATCAATCTACTACTTCTCGACATACTCACAAATCTCCATGACCGTTATTGAGTCTTGTAAAATCAACTAAATAACACTTAGCTTTGAAATACAAAGTGTTTGCAAATTTGGTGGAGCCCCCCATGTCTGGGCCCCGGAGCTGATCGCACCTCTTGCCCCCTCAGGCCTTGTTTGGCAACTTTAGGATTGATTCCACAGGAGAAGAATTCCAAGAGGGGTTGGGGTGATCCCGCTGCCCACCAAATCCTCCGTGGGTTGGGTAGAATATATTCCACTGGTGGTGGCTGGGTGGATTTGGACTTTGGAGGACGTGTGGGCTGGGTTTCTTTTTTTAACTTAGCTTTCATTCATTAATCACCATCAATACAAAACTGAAGTGAAGATAAAACAAAACTAGGTGGTTGATCAACCCATACACAAACAGGGCTAACAAGAGTTGCATTTCGCTGGGTTAAATATCAAGCTGGAGCAAATAATTGAATGTGCACAAAAAAAGTGCAAACATCCATTTCATCCAACATTGATGTTCCTCAGCAACTGAAATTCTGAAGCACTTGCGGCGCCTCAAGAGCAAACTGGAAGTAGCTCCCACAGCTGCATATCTGATCAAGACAAACACAAAAGCACATAAGCATTGCTACAAATAATGATAACAAATTAACATACATGTTGATAATTCAAAAATTTCTGATTTTCAAAGAACAATTCTATACTTTATCAGATTTCAAAGTGAATACAGGATCCAAGATGGTGAATACAAATGACTCCCTAGACTCTGAAACTGAACAACAAGGACATGGATTAAGCAATCAACATCCAACCTAATCCTGATCAGTTAAATGCAAGTTTTTTTTGACAACTGTTAAATGCAAGTTTGAACTTCTCAGTTAAAAGCATGTAGTAAATCAAAATAATTAAAATTACAATGCAGCTGATGTGTACTCCGTCAAGTAAAGCTGAATGGATATTCTTAAAAGTTGGAAAAATGGAATGAAGAAATTAAACTCTACCAAAAATACATATGCACAGCAAAATCGATCTTACATTTTAATACTCTAAACGAACAGCCTTCTGATAACTAATTTTCAACAACACTCTAGATGAACACACAAAGGTTGAGAAAGTATCAATAGAGTAATACAAGAAATTAAATATTTAATCAATGAGGCCAAACAAAATGGCACCAGTATTGTACTTGTGCCAGAGCTTATATTGCTGCCACCTTTAACAAAACTTGCAATCAAATGAAGCAGTTCTTAGCATAATTCAATTACTCACGAGAATAAAATTCAGCATTTCACTTGGCTAAAGAATCGATGTTTCTTGGCCGAAACAAATTTTGCAAGAAAGAACATGGCAATAAGTCACACCACACAACTATATCCAAATCAAACATCTTAGGGATTTATCCCTTCCCAAATCATATTCCATCATCAGCTCTAACAACTTGAAGCACGACATGGATCCTTTCTCGACAATGAGCATGCATTGCAATGGCCACACATATACAGAATCAGCTGGACAGGTATATATGAACACAAAATGCTTCTTACTGTAGCTTTCACTCGCTATATTATGTATTACCAAGAGTAAAGAAATCAAAACTATCAATTCAGAATTTCTTTATGATATTCATTCTAAAAGTTGTTGTGCTTGTGTAGTATGCACATCCAGTATACTACCGGTGCACAATATTCTTGAAGTGCCGACTGCCGCTTCATGTTTTTCAGAAGGCAATATGGCATTGACAGCATGCCCCTGATTAATGCCAGACAACAATGACAGCATGCCACAATATCCAGCATTACTAATGCTAACAAGAATCAAAGCAAATTATCTACCTCTAAATTGTACAGTTAGTTTTAAGAAGACTATGGCTAGCTGCTGAACGCTAGATGATTTGCAGAGATTTTCTCCGGATCATTAGATAATTTGTAGGGTTTATTTCTTCTTTTGGTCCCTGAACATGAGTTCCCACAGGTAGCTGCACTCCTGGTGGATCTGTATTTAACCTAGCAAGAGAGGAGAAGGAGGGAGGGATGGAGGAGGATACACACCTGGAGATGCCGAATCGAGGCCGAGTTGCAGCAGCAGTCGCGCCGGCGCCCGCCACCGCCTGACCTAGCAAGAAAAAAGTTGAGGTGGAGGAGGAGATGGAGGGAGGGATGAGACAGGAGAAGATGCATGGAGGGAGGCGTACCTACCCTTTGCTGCGAGGTCGCCGCGGTGCCGCGAGGGAGAAATGGCGGCGTCTTCCGCGAGGAGGAAGGCGTGCGGTGTCTCGTGTCTCGTCGGTGTGCGGTGGTGTGGATCGTTATTCGCGGATCGTAGGGGATTGGGTTGGGTGAAAAACTAAACCTGGCACGCCAAATACATTTTTAGGCCAGGAGGAGAATTACGCCCGGTGTGGGCTTAATTCCGCGTGTAACGGGTTTTGTCCGAATCCCGCCGATCCTAGTTTACCCAAATGAAGCCTCAGGGTCGGCAATGATCCAAGTCCATTGTGCTAGTCCGTCTTGCTGGCAGTTTGCTATGCCGCTAGCTCCTCGCGGCCATGCACCTCGTCGACCGCACCGTGTTGTGCTGCTGCCTCATGAGCTTGCGGTTCTTCGCTGAGAAGGATCGGAGGACGATAAACCTGACGCCCGACTTTAGACGCACGATTTGGAGGAGGGAGCTCAAGGATTTGGGACGATTTGGAGGAGAGGGCAAGGATTTGGCGCATGTGAGAAGGGAGTTGCAGAGCAGAGTGTGGGGAAGCGGGACGACAGAAGAAAATGCAGCGAATCCCGCCATGAAACGACCGAGCTGTCAGGGGCATATGCTTAGCTGTAATCCTATATATCTTCGAAGAAAGTTTCTTATAAAACAGAACCCAATAGAAGCCTAACAATAACCTACAGCCACAAATCAAACCCTAACACCCTTCCTCTCTCTCCTCCGTCCCTCGACGCCACCGTCACCCACCGCGCAGCCGCCATGGCCGACATCCTGCGCCACCTGCCACGGCCAGCCTCCCCCAGCCGGGCCTCCGCCGCCGCCCATGGCCAGCGCGAGCTCGCTGCCGGCGGCTCCTCATCGAGCTCCGCACCTCCCGAGCTCCGTGCCTCCCAGCTCCGCGCCTCGCCAAGCTCCATGGAGGCCTTCCGAGCTCCGCGCCTCCCCGGCCGCGCCCAGCTGATGCTCGCATGGTGGCTAGAGGTGGAAGAAGATGGAATGTTGTCCAACATTTTAAATGTTTCAACATTTTGCAAAATGTTGACGAAAATATATTTAAAAATCAACATTTCAAAAATGTTGAAATATTTCCTAAAAATGTTGGAACATCGAGAGCTCAAAAATGTTGTCCAACATTTTCAAAAATGTTGCAACATTTTCTAGAATGTTGACGAAAACACGTTGAAAAACCAATATTTCTGAAAAATGTTGGAACATTTTTAGTTAACTAGGTGCATGCCCATGCGTTGCTACAGGCATAACATTTTTTGCACGCAATAAATGAGCATGGAAAACATGATGTCACTTAAGATTGCATGAACAAAGAACAGAAAGAGATAATTATATAACGTTAATTATACCCAAATTAACCATTAAATGTAGGAGAGCCTAACATTATGGTGACAAGTTCCACATCACATATATGCACGGTCACATAAGTTTTAAATTGATAATAATATTATTTCAAAAACATAGTAAGAAAAATAGATAAATTATTTAAGTCATAAACTTTAGTAGCAAATTGCATGTCAATCATGATGGAAAGAAAAAAGTTTATTTATACTAAAAGAAAAAGACATCCGATTCAATGTGACAAATATAATAATATGAAACAACTACAAATACAAAATATACATGAAAAATCAATAATATTATATACAATTGCTTCAAAAAAATAATATTATATACTAATAAAAAATTACTAACACATATTTTATTCTCTTGCACTTGAGCTATTCCTTTTCTTTCTTAGGGTACAACCTCTGAGACGCGTCGGTCGTCTGAGAATAGTCAACTTATACGATCCACGACAAAGATCCGCCTCTAAACTTTAATACTTTATATGTAGCTAAGATTAACTATAATTGTATTTGTGTATACTATTGTGGCTATTTAAATCAATCGTGAAAGGCGATCAAGTCAACATTTGATATTTGTATGCCTTTTTGGTTTGTTTCAAAAATGTATCTGCATAAAATACAATCTTGTTAGAAGGGTTAAAGCTGTAAATTTTCAGTCTTCTCATGTCGAGTTTGCCAAGTAAAGGACCTAAGTGAAATTCACACTTACAAAGGGCTAAAATGTAAAAATCAACGATAATATCTATCCGCATTGACTCCCTCCTCGTCCGATCCGCTTCCACTCACACACACCTCGATCCCTCCGGATCCTCCTCTCCTCTCTGTCCGATCCGCTTCCACTCTCACCTCGATCCCTCAGGATCCTCCCTCTCCTCTCCGCTCTCCACTTCCACTATGCCGGCGGGATTTGGCCGCTGCTGGCCAGCCATGGGCGGTGCTCGAGGCGCAGGCGCTGCGGGCGGCCGAGGCGCTGGCCGGGCGCGCGGCGCTGAGGCACCTCGGCGCGTAGCACCTCGTCGAGATCCCGCTGGGAGAAGCTGCGGCTGCCGCGCAAAGCTGCCGGAGGAGATCCACCTCGCCGCCTCCACGCCCCGCTGTGCTACTCCGTCGTGCCGTCAGCGCCTCCTGCCTCCACAACATGCCGCCGCTGAAGAGGACGCCCATGACCCCGTCGCCATGCCTCCTCGCTCGGCCTCGACCGCCGCTAGAACCGACTCCTGCCGAGGAGGCCTCCATGGCGGCGCGCAGGAGGAGGCCGCCACCGCTCGACCGCTCGCCATGAGCGCGGGATCCGGACCCGCGCTCGTGGGAGGTAGTAGGGGCCTCGGCGAGCTGCTCCGGACCCGAAGTAGCCGGGAAGAGCTCCTGGCGCGCTGCCGTGGCAGAGCCATCGGCCTCCAGGAGATCCTCTTCCTCACCCTCGCGTCATTTTTCCGTCTTGATTGATATCCACGGCACCGGCTGCAGACTAATGTTGCGTGTCTGAACTCATGGCGACTCACCCCGGATGCGGCGTGGCAAGTGAGGAGGTGGAGGACAACTCTGGCGAGGAGGAGGAGGAGCAGGAGGATGACGAGCCGAGCTGGGCTCGCTTAGGCTCCAAGCGGCGAGACTCCCGTCGCGGTGCCGTGTCGGATCCCGACGGCCGTGGACCCAGCAATGGATATTTAACTATTTGCCACTCTTAGCTATGGTCAATTAATCCTCTCACATTCACTCCTCTCTCAGAGAGTGGCAAATCTGCCACTCACCCCCGTGATGATGGCAACAGTTAAATATTCCCCCACGGAGCGCCTGTCCCCGACCTCCGTCGTCTCCTCCTCCCCGCGGCCGGGGCAGCAGCGGCCAGCAAGAGGGCTACATGGATGCGCGCCTAACGCCACCACTTCGGGACGGCCGCCTGCAACCCCGAGGTGAGCAGCAAAGAACAGCGCTTCGCGGCCTATAAGCAACCATCGTAACCAAGTAGGACATGCATGAGATTACCTCCTCCTCCAACATTAGCAGACTCACCATTGCCCGATACGCCATCTACAAAACATCCATAAATTGGAATGTGTCTCAAGTTACATATAAATGTATTTTTTCTAAATGCAGGCAGCTAATCTCCTTTCATATAGAATTGTGTGCTATTTACAAAATGCATTTTGTATGGGTATATACCTTTGTTTACTTCAATAACTACGATCTTGATTTTTTTAGTATTTAATCTTATTTTTACATTATTATTTTCTCATTGAATACTTCGTGTATTTCAATATAAATTATACGCACAACATAATTATTTAAGAATGCTGACAATAAAGAGGGCTCCAACATTAAACACATTACACACATAATAAATTACGGAGTAAGGGTAAATGATATACTTAAAAAAGTTTACCTTCACAGTTAGTAGAGGTGACCTCATTGGTGCTTTGTCCAATAGGAGAATACTTGTTGCAACATCTCCATCTTTGTACACCACAAATGGACATATACTTCCAATGTCAAACACTCGTCTATAAGCAAACTACTATAACCAAGAGTAGGACATGCATGAGATTACCTCCTCCAACATTAGCAGACTCACCATTGCCCGATACGCCATCTACAAAACATCCATACCCATATTTTTAACATCATGTGGACAGAGATTAATTAATATGTTGTGTCAATGGTAACCTTGATAATGTGTATCCACAAGCAGGCGTTCCATATTTTGATTCCAAATTCCCCTATGTAGCCATTCACTTTGGACATCATCATCCTCGGGTGTTAATTCATCTAAATGCATGCACCGATCAATGGAATCTTTTACGGATTTGATAAAATTATTAACGCGGCAACGCATGAAATTAACAATACCTTTCGACTGGGATGCAAATGTTGCATCTACAACATGCGGCACTTTATTCTTCTCCGCCCTCTTCTCTCGTCTCTTCCTGTTTCGATCATTCCTCTACTCAGTTGTCATTGATGCATACCGTTCCTTCTCTCTTTGCCTCTTACGTGCATTTCGATCACCAACACCAGCACCTGGCACGAAGGTAACAACACATTATTTCAATGACCACATCCTTGATTAAACAAAACATTTTCCCCTTGCATATATTGTTGAATTACCTTGGGCAGTAATGTTTGTGATATCTCCAAGAGGTGTCCTACTCTGACTACTTCTTGATGGATCCATCAACACACTATGAATATATTATTCAAATATCCTTAAAAAACACACCCTCAACATCTCGATGCATGCACATATGTAGTGTACTTACAAGTCTTCGAAACACAAATCCGGTCCCTGCCATTCAGAATAGTAAGCGACAACAATTTCCATAATTCATGAGCAAGACAACACAATGCCTAGGCCGAGACGAGGTATAGGGATTGCATGGGATTAAATTATGACATAGGAATAAATGAACACATGATGCAAGGCCGAGAGGTACAGGGGTACAACACATACGATCGTCGGCGAGCTCGAGGTGAGGGCGCGGCGGTCTTGCACCTCACGACTCGAGGCGAGCTCGAGGCCGGGCGCCGATCCGTATGCGATCGAGGTCGGGCGCCGATCGAGGGCGGTGCCGATCTTGAGGCGAGGCTCGGTTCCGCGTGACGGAAGAACCGGCGACGCCGAGGCCGCGCCGATCCGTGTGATCGATGACTATGGGTGGGTAGGGTGGCGGCTCGGTTCGGAGGTGGAGGGAGGCGAGACGGCGAAGAACGAAAGCGGCGCGCGCGTTTAGGTTTCGGATGGATCGTAACCGACGACAGCGATGAATCGTTGGGTCGCTGATTTGGGAAGGCAGCGGTGGGACCGGGCGGAGGCGTGAGCGGGGGCAGACCCATCGCAGGGCAGCGGGGTTGGGCGCAGACCCATCACGACGCGGAGAAGTATCATGCGATTTTTCCCACTTCATCCTTTTTAGTAGTAGAGATAGTCATGAGGTGGGTTGGTGGGAAAGAAAGGTGAGCTGGTGGGAAAGAAATAAGAAGGAAGTTTAAATGGGTCTTGGTGGGTTGAAAGTTGCAATGCTTATCCATCTTCCGGTAGGCATATAGGAGCCCCTATGCTTAGTTTGGTAGAAATTTTTAGAAAAGTTTTTGGAGGTCCATTTCAAGGTCTATTAGATGTATTAAATGTGGGCTAATTATAAAACTAGTTACACAGACGTATATTCGTCTCGAAAAATTAGATGGGTTATGAAATGAATTTCATTAATTCATATATAATACTTCTAATTAGTATTAGAAGGTTGATAAAGAAATTTTTGTAAAAATTTTTGCGAAACTAAACAGGCTGAGCCGAACGAGTGTCATGAGGATGAAACGGTGAGCATCTCTCTCCTATTATAGCGGAAGAAGATGTCGGGGATCCGGCCATGAAATGAGCTTCTCTCCAATTACTGATGCTGTCAAATCAGCATAATTAATGATGTGTCATGCTAATTAATGACTATGAAATCCTCCATGAAACTGTACTCAGAACTTGTTTAGTTGGGAGAAAATTTTAGGCTCCCTTTTCAAAGCCTATTATTAGAAGGATTAAACATAGATGGACAGGAAATCGCGAGATGGGTTGTTGGAGAATATTTTGGGAACTAAACAGACCCTCGAGACTGGTCTTAGGAGTATTAAATCGAGATTAATGACAAAACTCATTTACTAACCCCTGTTTAAATTCGCGAGACCATTCTACTGCCTAATTGTATCATGATTAGAAAATTTGGTGTTACTGTAAACATCTTCTAATGATGGCTTAATCAGACTTAATAGATTCGTCTAGTGATTTTTAATCCATCTGTGTAATTAGATCAAGTTTAGTCCTAATTAGCATCTGTAGACTCGATGTTACATTTCCGTCAAATTTCTTCATCCAACTAACACAAAACCTGAATAAACTTTGGCAGTCGAAATTAAACTACTCCTTGCATCTTCTTTCTTCGACATGGTATGTATTGTTTTCATCTCAGCAAATTAACTACCATACGGCTCAATGGGTTGCTCCATGCATCACCAATTAATAGCCCACTTAGCTCATATCATGCAGCCCACAAGGTCTCTCTTTTTTTTGTTCAGCAATCGCCAATCGGACTCGTGTCGGTTCAGCAGCGACTGGACTTTCCGACTCGGACAAGAATTTCTGATAGCCACCTCTACCGCTCGCACCTTTGTGCAGTCCATCATTTTCGGTCGAACTCAAGGTCTATTTGTTTGGTTCGATCGGTAGTGATGGGCTACGTGTCGACCATGAGCTTGAGATCAGTGTGTCGTCTGACGGGACTGACTGAATAAAGACGAAGGCCGCTGCTGCCCAAGAGGAAGAAGAAGGAACCGACAAGCGCTGCACCAGAGGGTGCGGATGTAGTGCTGATACGAAGGACGAGTTGATGGCTCTCATCGAGAGGAAGCCGAAGAAGTACATCAAGGAGAGGTTGTCGCAGGGCTATGATCAAGTGGCCCTGCAGTTCCTTCTATGACATCCCTCTACAGAGGCTCCACCAGTGTAGCACGAGTTCCGTAAGTTATATCTTCACAAAAAGGCGATTGCTGACAAGATGTTTGAGTACAAGCAGGGGCAGCTTCAATGGCGCCGATAGCAGAAGTCATGCACAAGGAGGAGGTTGAATGTTGTTGGTCCAATGCTGAATGTTGATTAGAAAAATACAACTAGCCACATGTTTATCACAATGCAGTTGTTTTTTGTTTGGTAGCTGTGGTATTTTTGAGAAAAAGGACATGATTTTAGCAATATGTCACTTATCCTTGCAAATTGTGACTGCAATTGACTCACTCAATTGTATTACTTTAGTCTAACAGATCCCTACATGTTGTCAAATGTTAACTGACATATCTAATAAGCTTTGCTTAATGTCTGTCTGGAGTCGGAGATAAATTTTCTTGGAAGGCTCTCATCCGAATCCATATCTAATAAGCTCTTAGGCTACTGCCTTAAAGACAAGGAACTTCTTCTCATGTATGAATTAATGGCTAAATGGAGTTTGGAAAACCATCTATTCAAGAGTGAGCTCTTACCTCTGATCATTTTTATTAACCTAGAAATATCCTAGTTTTTTAGTTTTTTATATAATCTACTAATCAAGTTATAGTAATCATCACTCTACAATTTTTAGTCTATGCGGTGTTTTTGCAGTAGGTCTGTAGGATACATTTTGTGGTATAACTTTCTAATGATGAATTCTAAAACTACATAAATGCATAATACTAGAATTTCTTGGAGGCGACTACTTGACTGAAAAATACTGACGAGTGCATTTTCGTTTTAGGAGGATGTGCCCCGCTGTCATAGGAACTGAGGCTAAGGATAGTCATTGGTGCAGCTCGACGACTTGCATTCCTACATGCATCAGAAAAGCAAGTTATCTACCGTTCAAGGCTTCCAACATTCTTTTAGATGCAGTAAGTTTAATACTATGCAATGTACATGTGATATCTTAGTTCTTTATAAAGTCATGTTTTTTTGGAATAACTATAATGCAAAGCTCTCTGCCTTCGACCTTGCTAAGCTGAGACCAATTACTAGCAACTCACATATCACAATAAAGCTTCCATCTAGTTTCGATCTTGGAAAGAGTAATGTTCGCTTCTTCTAGAAGCAACTCATGCACAAATATTATAAGATGCTACACACTTGAATCCAACACCAAATATATGAATTTGTACTATATAAGTTTATGAAATTTATAAAAAAGTAGTTTATATATCTCTTTACTTTTTTTCTTTTACATGAATATTTATTCATTCTTTTTTGTTTGCTTCTGTTGACATATGCGTGTAGTTACTCCATGCTTCCAAACTCATTAAAAACAAATATATTTTGTTTTCTTATCACTTAACTTTCGAATTTAAGTTTCTCAACGCGGAATTTGTGTTCATTATTATAGATTAAACTAAATCTTACAGTTGCAAATCTATAATCAAGGAAATGATTATTACATAAATAGTGTGTAAGTGGAATCAAGATGAGTGCAATTTTAATCATCTAGAACTTACCTTAAAATAATGTTGTCACTCAAACCCAACACCAAACATTTGAATTTATACTCTAAATATACATATAAGTTTATGAAATTTATATAAAATCAGCTTCTAGATTTTTTTAACTTTTTTGTTTTACATGGATATTTATTTATTTATTTATTTCTATTTTGTTTGCTCTAATAAGTATTTTTATTTTAAAATAGAAAATTAATATCTATCTCATTAATTTAAGAAGCATTCAGAATAGGATGCATTAATTTGGTATGTGTATTAATTATCATTAATATCCTACCATAAGAAAATACTTTTCATGTGTATACTATATTTATTTTAGATGACTAGCAGAGTGGATGTGTATAGGGATATATTATATAAAGATGAAAATTATATGTTGATATACTAATGTAATGTTTGTCATTGTAGATCAGTATATTGTTCGATATTCAATACAAATTTACGCACAATGGAAATTTAGATATAGGATCAAAGGTACATATATAGATCATAACTACAATTGTGCATGGTTCTCCTCCCAATCCCCTATTAAACTTGCAGTGCCTTTTGATTCTACTGTTCTGCTGTATCAAGATTTTCAGTGTCATGACCAATTGTGTCAGCAACTACACTCAGTTCGGCTTCTCTTAGTTCAGTTTCTTCAGCAGTACTTTTCTCTCGGAACAAATCTGTTATACAAATCAGCTCACAATACTTTCTCTCAGAACAAATCTTTCATACAAATCAGTTCACAGTACTTTTCTCTCAGAACAAATCTGTCATACAAATTAGCACATATCTGGCAAACCAAACAAAGTAAGCAATAAAGAGAAATAACGTGGTTGCGCCCAAGAATCGTTGGTCTACAAGACTACAACCAATGGGTCCAAATCAGACTCTTCCCTTAGCCTCTTATATTACGATCATAACCAAATTCGTGGATTCTTTTGTTTGTCACATCACCAGTGGAGGACAATGACTTAGCTCATATACTTTTATCTGGACAATAAATTTAGGCATGTTATAAAGCTGAAAGAAAACTAAATATTAAAAGTTTAATTTAAGCATGTTTTCTTGGATTGATATAATCTATTTCAAAATCTCACATAGCTTCATGGCTAGGGCCTTTGCTGCCTCAACATGAATATCAGGATTATTGACCTAATCTACTGCCAATTGGAACCTTCTTGTTGGCTAATCTAGAGAGACGCATGCATCTCTAAAGTGCTATTGGTGTTAGAAGTCATAGGCATTTTCAATTAAAATAAGAAGAAAAAGATTACACCCTACACACATCACTGAATGCATATGTACCACAAAATACTGTAAGAGCATCTCCACAAGTCCCCATTTGGGGTTTGCATTTAGAATTTGGGAATAAACATCAAAAGTGTTGTTCAACAAGTCCCCATTTGGGGCTCCTATTTTCAGCGGATGTGCAAATCCGAGCTCCTCCGGCGAAAAATTGCGCCGACGGACGCTCCGCAATCGCGACTTTGGCCGTGACGGTTGATCCTTCGCGCGCTAGGACTCTTCACGATCGGCCGTCTGGTCCCGCTACCGCTATCTTCACGATATCTCCATCGCGTCTCTCCATCGCGCGGGCCGCGGGCCATCGCGATCTCGCCATCGCCCGCGCCATCACCCTTGTGCCTTCGCCGCCCATCCCGAACATCGCCAGCCGCGCGAAGGGACGGCCGGTCATCGCTGTCTCACCGGTCATCTCCATCTCCATCGCCATCTCCCATCACCCTCGTTCTTCAAAGTTGGGTTCCTCTTCTTCAACAAAGTGCTAGGGTTTATGGTATGGCCGGGTTTGATCTTTTGTCGGCCCGATTTTGCTTTTACATGATACTTGGTTATGTACTCCATGGCCACCTTGAGAGATGAATTGGTGGAGGTGTAGTGGTTTAGATGATCCATGATCCCAAATGTGTAAAATGAATGTCAAATGATCTGTAGTTTTATCACATCGGCATAAGTGTTGATCAGTAAATGAATTGGCGGGTCGTGAATCAGTAGTTTTACTCATCGTGTAGATATATAGAGATGGCCGTGGTTTAGATGATCCATGATCCTTGTTCCATTATACATGTACTGTTAATTGATAATGTAGTTTTTTATTCTTCTTTAATTTGTAGATTCATCCAATGAATGTCATTTATTTTTTTGATCTTTAATTTGTAGTTGCATCCAAATGGAACCATATGGAATGTATGCGGGCATGCTCGCAGGAGAGCATGGTGATGATGTCGTGCTGGGCAACTTGACCTATGCATCGACACAAGAGGGTGGAGAAACTTTTGATTATTCAACTCAAGTTCTCAGGGATGATGTTGAAGTGCTGATAGATCAAAATGATCAAGTGATGCCAACAAAAGCAGAAGGGACACTCAAGAGGACCAAAAATTTGATCCAAAGGAGGATGAAGCTATTTGTTCAGCTTGGTTGAACGTTGGCAAAGATCCCATTCTTGGGGCTAACCAAAAGTCTGCGTTTTGGACAAGAATTAAAATTTCTTCGATGAGCACAAAGAAACTACAATGGAAAGGTCACGAGTTCGATACAACACGGTGGGGATTATTCAGACTTACATTAACAAGTATGTGCGTGTCACGATCACATTGGCCTTGAGCCTAGAAGTGGAGCTTCTGCCCAAGACATGGTGAGTTCTCATAGTTGGTTGCTTTGTTTATTTGAACAATATTTAAATATTACTAATCTTTAAAAATAATAAAATGTGCAGATTACTGCAGAGGCACAATGTACTGGATGCCGGAAGAGAAAAAGCCATTTACTCTAAGACATTGTTGGGACTTGTTAAAGGAAGAAGACAAGTGGAAGGCTAGGAGGATTGAACTAGCTGAACAAGCAAAAGTAGTCTCTAATAGTAAGAGGAGACAGAAGACTACGAAGACTCGAGCCCGGCGAGCAGAAGGCACTAGCAACAATGGAGAAGTACAAGAGATTGCAGACCCGTAAAGAAGAACGAAGAGGCCCAAAGGATGTATATGCAAAAGAAGCTCTAAAGCGGGGAGCTGCCGACGCTTGCATGGAGGTTATGGACACTATGTGGGCTAAGATAGAGAAGGCAAAACAGGAGAGGTTCCAGGCTTCACTTGAGATAGAGAAACAGCGACTTGCGAGAGAAGCTGAGCGAAGAAAAAGAGCGCAAGCGGAAGAAAAAGAGCTCAAGTGAAGAGAAAAGCGAAGCTGAAATTATAAGAGCTCAAGCTGAAGCGAAAAAAGCGTGTGACATCATGAAAGAGGAAAAAGATATAATGTCAGTGGACATGTCCTCTCTCACCCCGCTTCAGAAGCAATGGTACGAGGCAATGCAGAAGAAGATCGTTGCTAAACATTTCGCAAATTAGTTTTAGTTCATTTATTTTGACAATAATATTTGGATTTAATGAAACTTTCATTTTGTTTGTGCTTCATTAGTTAAGCATTTATTTTTTTTGGACAAATTCATGTAAACAGTACTCTATTTAGCCAAAGTTTATTTGAAGAACAAATATTTAGTTTATGTGTACGTGGTCATATTGTGCATGCTTTGTAATTTGCAATGATTAGCACTGTACGTGGTCATCTCTTGTGCATGGTCTGATGCTGCAGGCATTGATTAGCAAAAGGACTAGCACCTGACGCACCTGACGTACTCGCTGCTGCTGCTGCCTGCCTGGTGCATGCGCTGGTTCACGTGATGAGATTTGGTGCCCTAATCATTGGCTAATGATTGCTCTGCACGTCATGAGATCTTGGTGTCCAGCTTTTGGTTCTGCTGGCTGCGCATCATTGGCCACCTGCAAATCAATGTCGAGCAAAAGCTGCCCATCTGCTGCTGGCTGCGCTGCCCATTTGCTACTGCTGGTGCTGTCTGTCCGACAACAGCTGCTGCTACAGCACAGCAATGATTATCAGGCAAACCACAGCACCCAATTTGACACAACCATGCACGTAAATTAAATAATTGAAGGAACGATTCAACTATGAATCTTTTGAATGAACTACGCTCATTACACAAAGTTCATAAAATAAAATAAATAAATTCCATACATGAAAGTATGTCTGAATCTAAACAAGGTGAACTCATTCTTAAATTTGTAGGGAAATGAAACTAGTATAAATCGGGATGATTGTTCCATAAGTGCTCGATGAGATCTTCTTTCAACTGGAAATGTGTTTTCTTCTCTCTGATTTTCTTATGCGCTTCAATAAATTGAGCGAGTGTCCTAGTAGGCCTGCCACGATCAGGTTCCACATTTTCGCCCCCATTAGGGAATCGCTCATCAGGGTCCACCTCTCCTTCATCTTCAATAATCATATTGTGCATGATCACACAAGCCCTCATGATCAATGCAAGTGTTGCTTTATCCCAAAAGCGAGCTGGTGCTCTAACAATGGCCCACCGAGCTTGTAAAACCCCAAAGGCTCTTTCCACGCACTTCCTTGTTGCTTCTTGTGCTCTGACAAAGTATTTCTTTTTGTTCCCCAGAGGAACAGAGATGGACTTCACTAAAGTCGCCCAAGAGGGGTATATACCATCGGATAGTAACCCATTGTATAATCATGTCCATTAATGCTATAATTGACCTCTGGAGCTGTGCCCTCTGCCAGGTTAGCAAATAAAGGAGACCGATGAAGGACGTTGATATCATTGTGAGACCCGGGCATTCCAAAAAATGCATGCCATATCCATAGGTCGTGAGAAGCTACAGCTTCTAAAATGATAGTTTGAGTGTTCTTATGCCCCCTGTACTGACCTTGGTTCTCGTATGGACAATTCTTCCACGCCCAGTGCATACAGTCGATGGACCCTAACATGCCAGGAAAGCCCTCCCTTGCACCCATTGCCAGTAAGCATGCGGCCTCATTGGGGTATCTCAAGTACTCATCTTCAAAATTTCAACAACTACTTTGACAAATCTACGAAGGCTCTCAATGGCAGTACTTTCACCAATGCGACAATACTCATCGGTGGAATCAGCGGCAACCCCATAAGTAAGCATACGAAATGCGGCGGTGACTTTTTGGAGGCAACTCAATCCAAGTATTCCAGCTGCATTTGGTTTCTGCACAAACCAATTATCGTGAGCTTCAACAGCATTCATTATGCGTAGGAACAGCCCCTTGTTCATCCTGAACCTGGACCAAACAAATAAAAGGTTGACAACACGAATAATAATTGAACAAGAACGCAAGAGGCGAATCTAAAGCGAAAGAACAACCACCTCCGACGAAAATATTGGGGCCCATACGTCGGATTATCCGCAAAATAATCTTGATAGATCCTTCGATGGCCGCCTTCTCTATCTCGATAAAGATAAGCATGTCCAGGGACAGAACCACCGTGTCTTCTTTTCCGATTGGAAAATTGGTACGCAATTTGACCAGTGGAGAATACGAGACGGGCGTCGTCATCTGATGAATCATCGTCCAATTGTCGTTGTAGGAACGATCTCTTGAAAACCATTGTGACGTGCTGGGGAGGATATGGCGTTAGGGCAGCCTGGGGATAAGAAGGCGAGCTGAGGGATGATATGTCGACCTAGGGCAGGCTAGGAAGGAGAAGGCGAGTTGAGGGAAGGAGATACCGACCTGCGGAGGATCGGCGACGGCGGACTTCGCCAGCGACCTCGCGGTCTCACCGCGTGAGGGGACTCGCGCGGCCTCTCGGTCTTTCACGCGAGGTCGACGGCGCGCGAGGAGAGCTGGGGAGAAGTCACGGTGTTCTCAACTACCGGTACTAGATGGGCCCATTTTTTTAATTTGCCAAGCCAAAATTGAGATACTATTGGAGAAGGACTTTTTTTCCAATTCCCATATTAATTTGCAAATAGCCCAAAATGCAAACCCCTAATGGGGACATTGTTGGAGATGCTCTAACACTAGCTGTTAGGTACCTGTGGTCATCACCACGTAGCATGAAGTAAGAATGGAGCCCATATCTCCAGTTAAGTTTCGATCAAACCCAATATATCGAAATGAACGCACAGTCATATATATCAACATACACGCCAAACTCGCATGATCAACTGACCTGGTGTCACGAGACACATGATTCTGGCCAGGGTACCCTTTCTGGCTGAGATATGACGTTGACACGTAAGTAAAAACCTAAGAGGCCATGGCGAGATGCGATAGACAATCAAAGGACGGAGGAGAAGCACTTACGCGAACACAATAACGTCGACCTGGCATCTGGCACTATGTGATCAACGTCGCCGCTGTTAATCACGTTTCTGATCCTTGGTCAGTTGGCCAACCAGATAACACGATCGATCAGGTCATGTGGATGGAAAATTCGAGTAATAACCGATCAGAGATAGCCCAGATCGATGTTGTGGCGGCGCATTGTGGCTTTGGGTCGTCTGCGTCGCGTGCCGTGGCCGCTTGCCGCTTGCGCGATGCAGGCCAGGTGAGTGTCGTGGATGCATGCGGTCGTCATCTATCCCTCCTGTGGCCTGCAGTGCTGCGCAGGAGCCAAACAAAGATGGAAAGAAAATGGCGAGAGATCAGAAATTACTCACAGATATATATGGAAGTATAGATAGATCGATATCGTAGCTTTGGCGGCAAGAGATCATGAGGAGGAAGAGGGCGACGGCGGCGTCGCTGGAGGAGGCGATCGCGATGCGGCGCCTCCGCTCCGGCATTCATTTTCTCCTCCTCCTCCTCGTCACCGTCACCATCATCCTCCCTCCTCTCCCGGTATCCCGCGGCGCGTCGTGGTGGTGCCCACGCCCGAACCGCCGCTCCCCTGCGGCGCGCGCCCACCGACGCCACCGCCGGCCGCTGGGTGCCCACCCGCGCCCCGCGCCGCCGCCGCTCTACGACGCGTCCTGCCCGTTCCACCGCAACTCCTACAACTGCCTCCGCAACGGCCGCCCGCCGCTCGCGCCGCTCTCCTGGGCGCCCGCGCGCTGCAGCGGCGCCGTCGTCGAGGATCGACGCCGCGGGCTTCCTCGCCGCGGCCAGGGGCCGCCGGGTCGGGCTCGTCGGGACTCGCTGAACGAGACCTCGCCGTCGCGCTGCTCTGCGCGCTCCGCTCCGCGACCACGGCGCGCGCAGGTGGAAGCGGCGGGCGCGTGGCGCGGCGGTTACTTCCCCAGGGACGACGTCACCGTCGCGTTCCACCGCGCCGTGCTACTCGCCAAGTACACGTGAGTGCGTGCTCTGCTCACTGCTGCTTGCTTTCACCGTAGCATGCGCCGTTAATGCTGTTGCTTTCAGAATTCAGAGTATGGTCTGTCCGTCATGAATACTTGCATTGGCTCACACACAGAAAAAAATACTTGCATTGACTGCTATATATCTTTGCAGATTAGGAATTTAAAATAACTACATTGCAGCAGTTGTATTTATATGCATTAATCGATAGTGATATTAATGTTCGAAATCAAGATGTTCGACTGTAGTTGTATTTATATATATAATAAACTCATGAAGCTCACATTGTAATGATGCAAAGGTGGCAGCCTGTGGAGAATCGGAAGAAGTTCAGAAGGATGGAAGAAAAGGGATTTACAGAGTCGATGTCGACATTCCTGCTGATGAGTGGATAAATGTCACCAAGTTCTACGACGTGCTAATCGTCAACACTGGACACTGGTCAGTTCAGTTTATTTGTTCCCAAAACTTGAAGTTTTATCATTGTGTATAATGCTAGCTTGACACATTTCTCATTCAGTTGGAGACCATTAGTCGCATTCAGTGTAAATAATGCTTGGAACATTTCTCTGAATCCAAACCAGGTGGGGCACATACAAATTCCCAAAGAGACCCTCTCATCTTCTACAGAGGAGGGAGCCGATCGAGCCTCCTCCCTCAGCATCCACGACGGGATGAAAGTGGTGATCAAGAGCATGGCCTCCTACATCGACAGGGAGATGCCGAGCAGGCAGGACGCTGAAGCTGTGGCGGTCGCAGTCGCCGAGGCACTTCGACGGCGGCGAGTGGAATCACAACGGGAGCTGCGTGACCGACAGGCTCCTCGAGGAAGATGAGGTATGACCGTTCATTCTGAATCCCAATTCAGAGTATTCGCATTCAAGCGAAAGTTCAGAAGAATTCGCTTGCTGATTGATTTTCATTCGAAATTGTTGGTGCAGCTGGATTCGTGGTTCGATCCCCGATACGGTGGGGTGAACAAGGACGCGAGGACGGTGAACTTGGCGATCCAGGAGGCCCTGGCGGGATCGGAGTTCCGGCTGGTGAACCTGACGCACATGAGCGAGTTCAGAGCGGATGGCCATCCGGCGACGTGGCTGGGGAAGAAGACGCCGTGGCCATGTACGGCCAGGACTGCATGCACTGGTGCGTGCCCGGCGTGCCGGACACCTGGGTCGACATCTTGGCCGCACAGATCCTGCAGTTCTTCAAGCATGGCAAAGGCTGATTGATTGCCTGGTTTTGTAGATGGATGGAGGAAACTTTTTCTATTTCGATCAATATATGAGGAAACATAATGTTTTGCCAAGCTGAGTGGAGTAGTACATGGAGGATCAATCACAGAAGCCTTCGCCTAGAGAATCGAAAAGAGGTTGGATTTTGGAAAAGAAAACAAAAGAAGTTTTTATTTGAAAAACCAAAATTTTGCTTCAAAAACATAAGAAAATATTTTAAACTTGGCATGCACAAAACAAACCCGAATTTGAACTGAAACCATCCATCCATGTCAATGAGATGGCTGCTATTTCGATTGCCTGCATAGGGAGGGAAAACGACTTTTGGGAATATTTAGCTGACCTGCTTCTCAAATCAGGCTCTATAACTCTTCATGAAATTTCCTAAAAAAACTCATGAAATTTTCTTTTTAAATGTCTCTTTTTCAAAAAATGTCGCTACTCAACTCTTTACTTTTAATTTTCTTCCTAGCAAAATGTAGATTTTCTCTTGTTTTATGATGATAACAGGAGGGACAAGCCCCTACTGATTATGAAATGCAGGAAAAAGATAACAGTAGTTCAGGAAGTAAAACAGGAGAAAAGCAAAAGTAAATCTAGAGCTAGGAGGGAAACTTAAAAGAGGAGCGGGAGACTTGTTCTCGCACTTTTACCCCGCGCCGCCTCTCCTGCCGGCGACTCGGGAGGAACAAGCGCTGCCCACTCTCACCTCCCTCCTCCTCGCCTCCGTGTGCGGGCCTTGAGAAAGGCACAGCGATGCTATTCCCACAGTGGCTCGCGGACCTCGCGCGAGGCGAGATCTGCTGGCCGGCCGGGGCTCTGCCGGCGCGGTCATGGCGGGCGGCGGCGAGGCTGGACCCTAGATCCGGTGTCACACGGCGGATCTGGGGTGACGGAAGGCGAGCAGATGTGTGGTGGAGTGGCGGGGTCTGCGGTAGGCTGAGGGAGGCGAGAAGACGGCGGCCTTGGCTCGCGAGCACCGGCGGCGGGGCAATGGTGGCGGCTTTGTCCGGTACAACGTGGGATGTTGAAGGCCGTCAGGTTCGGGGCCGGAGCGACCGCGCTTTACGCGAGAGGGTGACGACAGCGACGGTGGAGGCACGCGTGGGTCTTGGCGCGGTTGGTTGCCGTGGAAGGCCTGCGAGGGCGCTGAAGTCTTGGTCGTTCTAGGCCATGGTGGCATGGAGGTGGTGTGCAGACATCTACGTGCGGGCGGTGGGAGTTTCTTAGCACGGCTGCGTGTAATAGGTCCTTGAAATGCATGAGAAGGATAATAGACACAATGGTACGTGGAACTCCATGTAAACGCACAATTTCCTAAAAATAATTCAACAATATGTGAAGCATCGTCGCTCTTATGACAGGGAATAAAATGAGCCATTTTACTAAAGCGATCAACCACAACAAAGATTGAATCTCTCCCCCTCTTAGTTCGAGGTAAACCGAGAACAAAATCCATAGAAATGTCTTCCCATGGTACACTAGGAATAGGTAGAGGGGTGTATAAACCATGAGGGTTCAAGCGGACTTAGCTTTGTGGCATGTGACGCAGCAGCACGTATCTCCTACATCTCTTCTCATCTTTGGCCAAAAGAAGTGATCAGCCAGCACCTGCTCTTTTCTTGGCACCAAAGTGACCCATTAGTCCTCCGGCATGAGCTTCCGCAAAAGCAAAGGTCGAACAAATAACTGGAATGCAAAGTTTGTTAGATCGAAACAAAAAGCCTTCATGCAAATGGAATTTTTCCCAACCCTTGCCATCACAACATTTAGAAAATGGTTCAGCAAAGTATGAATCAGTAGCATACAAATCTTTAATACTTTCCAAACCAAGAATTTTAGCATCAAGTTGAGACAACAAAGCATGCGCGTCTAGACAAAGCATCAGCAACAATATTATCCTTCCCTTTCTTGTACTTAACAATGTAAGGAAAAGATTCAATGAATTCACTCCATTTAGCATGTCTTTTGTTCAGTTTTAATTGGCCCTTTAAATGTTTCAAGGATTCATGATCAGAATGTATAATGAATTCTTTAGGCAAAAGGTAGTGCTGCCAAGTTTCCAAACTCCTCACAAGAGCATAAAGTTCTTTGTCATAAACTGAATAATTAAGAGTTGGACCACTTAGCTTTTCACTGAAGTATGCAATAGGTCTCCCTTCTTGCATGAGCACGCCCAATCCCTACACACCACTTGCATCACATTCAATTTCAAAAGTCTTACCAAAATCTGGAAGTGCAAGGAGTGGGCTGTTGTCAATTTCTTTTCAGCTCTTCAAATGCTTTGTGCTGCACCCCAATGAAATGGCACATCCTTCTTTGTCAACTCGTTGATTGGGGCAGCAATGGTACTGAAATCTTTAACAAACCGACGATAGAAGCCGGCAAGTCCAAGGAAGCTTCTCACTTGGCTCACATTTTGTGGAGGCAACCATTCACGCACTTAATCTTCTCTTCATCAACCTCCACGCCTTGAGCTGAAACAACAAAGCCAAGAAAGACTACCTTGTCGGTGTGCAAAAGGCACTTGGCAAGGTTAGCAAACAAGCATTCATTCCTCAAAACAGCAAGCACACATTTTATATGTTCAACATGTTCATCAAGAGACTTGCTGTAAATTAATATGTCATCAAAATAAACCACAACAAATTTTCCAATGAAAGCCCTAAGCACATGATTCATTAAGCGCATGAAAGTACTAGGTGCATTGGTCAATCCAAAAGGCATCACTAACCATTCATACAGCCCAAACTTGGTTTTGAAGGCTGTTTTCCATTCATCTCCTTCTCTCATTCGAATTTGATGATAGCCACTTCTCAAATCAATTTTTGTAAAAATGATAGCACCACTAAGTTCATCAAGCATGTCATCAAGTCTAGGTATGGGATGTCTATACCTTATGGTGATGTTATTTATGGCTCGACAATCAACACATTCTCCATGAACCATCTTTCTTAGGAACTAAAAGAACAGGAACAGCACAAGGTGAAAGACTTTCTTTGACATACCTTTGTTGATGAGCTCTTGCACTTGGCGCTGAATTTCTTTGTTTCCTCCGGGTTGGTTCGGTATGGTGCACGGTTGGGAAGTGAAGCACCAGGAACAAGGTCGATTTGATGTTCGATCCCTCTCTTGGTGGCAGCTCCAGTGGTACTTCCTCCGGAAACACATCTTCATATTCTCGCAACACATCAAAAACAACACTAGGCAAAGTAGAGGGTAAGTCGTTAGTGGAAAGAAAATTGTCCTTGCACAGAGTACAAAGAACATGGCATTGGGTTCACTCAATTCTTTTAAATCCCTTTCCTAGCCATCATAACTAATCCTCTTTTCCCTTTGGCTCGGTCTTTGCAAATGTGGAGTTTTATTTGGCTGTGGAAACACTCCTCACTATGTATGTGGCTCACTCGTAAGTGGTTCTCGCCTCTCTGTTTTTAGATCATCCTTCAAAATTTCCTCCGCGACAAAGGAAGCAAAGTGAGGCGCCTCCTTTGTACATGAGAACAACCTTGTTGTACGACCACAAATCTGAACATCACGATCATATAACCATGGTCTTCCCAACAACAATTGGCATGCCTGCATTGGCACCACATCACACTCCACATGATCACTTATATCGCCCAATAGAGAAAGGGACATTCACAATGTTGCTCACACGCAGCGTACCACACTCGTTCAACCATTGAATCTTGTATGGAGAAGGATGACCTGCTTTTAACCCCAATTTCTCAACCAATTCTTGACTTGCTATATTATTGCAGCTGCCATTATCAACAATGATCCGACAGAGCTTGTCCTTGATCATGCCTCGACTGTGAAAAAGATTGTGCCACTGATTATTTTCTTCTTTCACAGCAGTGACACTAAGCACCGTTGAGAAATGAAACAATTATTATCACCTTCATCGGGTTGGATCTCATCTCCATCATTCCCATTTTCTTCATCATATATTGGAGCACTTTCTTCATCACTTTCAGATTCCCATTCACCTTGCTCATTCACAATCATGGTCCTTTTACTAGGACATTCAGCAGCAATGTGTCCACGACCTTGGCACTTGTGACAAACAATGCCTCGGCTATGTGAAGATGATGCATGATGCAATCAAGGAGCTGCTGCACTTGGAGTGGACGCGATTTTCTTGCTGATTTGCAGGTGAAGAAGCACTAGAAAATGTTGTTTTGCAGCACCAATGGATGGAGAGGACCTAGCAGCACCTTGAGATCGAACACCACCAACAGAGGTACCTGCCGCGCCATGGAGTAGAGATAGATCGACTCCCATAGGACCCACCACGTCCTTCTTGCTGAATTTTCCTCTCGGTGCGCATAGCTTGATCAACAAGATCTTGCAAATTATGGTATGGAAACATCTCCACAAAACCTGAAATGTCATCATTGAGACCATGCAAAATCTTGCCATTTTGATTCTTCATCTTCCACGATGTCGAGCGAATCAAGAGCAATTCCATCTCTTTGAAATATTCATCAACTGATTTGGAACCTTGTTTCAATGTTTGTAACCTATTACGAAGGTCACGGTGATAGCTTGATGGAACAAAGCGCCTCCTCATCACACGCTTCATTTCAGCCCATGTGTTGATATGATCATGTCCCAACACAAGCTGATTTTCTTGTATTTGATTCCACCAAGTGAGAGCATATCCAGAGAATTCAACGGAGCAAGACTAACACTCTCGATCGGAGAGATTATGGCACTCGAAAATTTGATCACACTCTTCCCAATCAAGATATGCATCAGCATCTTCCTTTCCTGAAAATTTTGGAACACGAGTTTAACACGAGCAATGATGTCCGGATCATCTCTATGGCGACCACGATGATTCACCATCATGACCAGCACCACGACGGTGGTGATCTCGACGACGTTCAAACCGCCCACCATTTCCAAAAGGATTCTCATCATCTTACTCCTCCTCATGGCTGCCTGAGATTCATCTTCATCATCAAAGTGAACACGGCGGCCATGACCACGACCACCTCCGCACGCCGATCCTCATGACCAAAGACGCCTTCCACCACCACGACCATCATGACCACCTTCAAAATGGTCACGAAAACCATGCCCAAAACCAGAATTTTCATCACCGATTCATCATGGTGATGTGGAGCTCTTCGTCTCGCAGCAGGAGACGGTCATCGAGCATCCTCCATTGCCTCCACAAGCGAGTTGGCCATATTGCGCATCTCAGCCGTGAGACAGGGGCTCCTCATCTCCGTGGTTCCCACCACGAACACTTGAATCAGATCCTGCCATGTTAGGGATTGCAAGAGAAAGTGGAATAGGAAAAATATGTGGAATCACACAACCTCACCTCTTGCTTACCCAAGTTCTTACCCGTTCTCAAGGACCGTGAGTGTGCTGTAGTGGCGTAACCAAACTTGTGATTAAGCGGTTGAAAGGATTACAAATCAAAAGGTCCGGTTTCAGATTTTGTGGAGCTATAGGTGGCTGTTCAAGGAAGGCTATGGTACTGAAACAAAGTGTGTAACCCATTCAAAACTTGCTGTCCAGAACCACCACCAACTTGAGATTATAGATATCAAACTTTTAGTTACACATCTAACACACCCCTTTCAACTTCTCTTTCTTTTCTTTTTTTTTTTTTTTTTGCTCTTTCTTTCACACTTTTTTTCTGATTTTTTTTCAGCGAACACAAGAACACATATGAGGGGTGCGGGAAAAAATTAAAACACGCGGAAGAACAAAGATGGTGACTAGCAACAAGATGAACGCATAACACATAAAGTAACAATACCACAAAAGGCTATAGGATTTTTGTGTGGCTTTTAGTGGATGTAGGACATGAACAAAACACAAATATATGATGGATGAAACTAACAAATTGTAAAGGGTGGGAGGGTGGGTAATAACCAAAACCTACCGTGACAACGATAGCTCTGATTACCACATGATAGGTGCCGATTTGGATCAGCAAAGGATGGCCCGATCTTCACGACGTAGGTTCAAGAACAAGGATAAATTGCTGCAAGCAGCGGGTATAACTAGCTTTATACCGACAAAGGTTGGATGCGACCAAGCGGGGGAGAGAGCACCGAAACCGTGAAGACTTCGACTCGATCTCCAAACGACCGCAAAACCACAAGCCGGAACTAATCCACACAATACGGTGCAGCAAAGCTGGAATCCGTAGAGCACGAAGTAGCGGAACCCAGAGGTTCTCTTCACAAGTCCAAGAAGAACAAGGAAGAACAGGGGTGTGCAAGGCACTCAGCTCGGCTGCAAGAAAACCATATGTGGTTGTCTATTCTCAATAATCAAAACTGAGTTCTTTGGGGTACATAGGGGGTATTTATACTAGGAACAACCTTCCTAGTTGGGTGTGAACTCGAGATGGAAAATGAAAAGGCTAAGTATATGAAAAGGCTCGGAAATTAACTCCCGAGGAGGACTCGCGTGGTTGTTGACCTCCTATGCAGCCTTCACTAAATCTGTCATAACTCTTTATTGGGAAGTCTAATGGACATACGGTTTCTTGCATTGAAAAGTTGACTTCAAGCCCGTTCCATCAAGTACTCATAGAGCTCCAGAGACGTCAAGACCAAATAGTTATGGTTGATTCATTATGCAGGTCTGGACAGCTCAAAACGCGACTTTCAAAACATTGCTTCTCTGCTTTCTAGTGGAGTGGCTCGAACTGATCAAAACTTGACTATTGCTTCTTGTTGTTTGCTTTGTTTCAAGTAGCTATACCATCCTCTTCACATATATATCTAAGTACAACCAATGTAGAACATTTAGGTAGTATAACATTCTCGAGGAGTTAAAGTTAATTTCAGCTAGGAAAGAATTCACCTCTTGTTGGAGTTTGCATGTAATAGGTCCTTGAAATGCATGAGCTTGTGTATCTCGATGCATGATCTCGTGGGATGTCCACATACGCCGCCCGCCACATCCGTGTCCGATATTCTCCGCACACCTACGAGCCCGGCTTGGTTTGGCGTTAGTTAAACGAGCCACTCATTAACAAACGAACAAAAAGATCGTTAACAACTCGAGCTAGCTTGTTTGGCTCATGAGCCGTAATGAATGTTTATAAGATGCATATCTTAGTTATTTGAAACACAAATATTATAGTCACTAGCAGGAAAAAAGTTGCATGATAAACAAAAATTGTATGCGAGAACCAGAAGCAATCAACTACCGCTGCATGATCGCATTTCTCATTCATCGCGACGCCAAGAAGATCAAAGGATGGACGCATCAACGGCGGTGGAAGAAACCTTTCTCCCTAGGTGATCATGAGCAAATTAAACGAATAGAATCAAAGCATATAAGTGAGTTGATGGAAATTTATGGAGAAGCGAGGTGAGCGGATGAGCTTCATCCGATTTCCTTCTTGAACTTTTCACCTTCTAGTTTGTTGGCTCATGAGCGACTTGCGGGTTGGCTCGAGCTAGCTCATTAGTGAAACGAGCAAAAATTGTTGCTTAGCTCATTAAAATCCACCGAGCCGAGCCGAGTCGAGCCAAGTTGCGATCGGTGGCGGCTCGCGAGTCCTCGGCTTGGCGTCTGCCCTACCAGAAGCGCCATTACTGCCAAATCTTCCCGGGTCCCTTAGGCCGTAGCACCGTAATGGTGTCCCGCCGCCGCCGCCTCCTCCACGTGCATGTGCTGCCAGGGCATCTCCGGCAAGCCGGCATGCTGCCGAGTGTGCCACCATGTTCATCGAGTCCCCGCAGTACATGCACGTCCTCAATTAGGCACAACACCACCCCTAGGTCCTTTTATGTCTCAAGGTTCGCGCCAATGCTCCGCCTCGGTGAGCCCGTGCGGCATCGCCGCTTTCCTGATGGCCTAGCTTATCTTCCCAGCTGCTGTGGCCTATAGTGCCCCCACGCGAGCAACTCCACTGAGCCACGGCCACGAATCGCCAACTCGGCGAGTCCGCCTACCTGGCCGCTACCAGCATATCTTGGGCGACGCATCCGACCTCGTCCCCACACCGTCGCCTCTCCCGCGCGCGTGGCCTGTGTGTGACGTCATCCGCCTAGGCTGTTGCCCTTTCCCTTTTTTCCATGAACCCAATCCATGTAAACCAAAGACCTCACCGCCACCCATGTCCACGGCTCACCAAGACAATGCCTCACGCCCGCCCACTGACCCTCCTTTAGCTAAGTACACCCGTCTAAGTGTACACACAACTTTAGTTAGAGCACCTAGATAATTCCAAAATTCACTAAAATATTAGGAGACCTAAGAACCCTAGATACGCTGCCCAAATCTCCATATCTCTTTTCTAGATATAAATTTTAATTTTGGTTATCTCATCCAATAAGAAACTCCTTTTAGGGCACCCAAGAATTTGCTCTTCTTTATCCTTAGTCCCATAAATCCCCATAAAATTCCCAAAAATAGTAGAGGCCAATATAATAACAACCACACCTTGTCCATCCAAAATCACATCTTCCTTAGCGCTAGAAAGGTAAAACACCCTCCTTTTTATTAGAAAAGCCTTTATTTTGTGCAACGCTTACGCTCGATCCTTATCTCCAAAACCCTAGGATCCTACCCTAGTTGTCTAGATCACGAAATCTTTCTCTAACTTATGATTGATGAATTGCTATGGTTGTTTGATTTGCTTTTTAATTATGCGAATGACTATGTTACTATAGAACGGGTAATGACACCAAGGATCAAATGACGATCAAGGAAGCAATCAAATATTCAACGAAGGAGCTCAAGACTAATCCTTAGTTTTCATCGAGGAAAGAGGCAAGTTCCACAACAACCCCTTGGCTTCTACCATCCGTATAACTTCACACCTTTACTTCATGCTTTCCTCGCTTAAATACTACCAATTCTACATATTGTATTTACTTTTGATCAATTACACTTTTAAATAGAATATGGTAGTTGCATGGATTGGACTAAAGCAATAGAACCCTAAGGATAGACTTGGGAGTATGGGGGCAACCTCGAGAGGATATTGTCTTTGCTTACCCTAGTCGCATAAGGTCCGGTTCATGGGAAAGTCTTTCTAGTGTTTTGCACAAGACGGGCCAAAAAGGCATAGCCTCCCGGAATGCCTACTTATGTGAGGACTTGATCCAGACCGCGCACCTAGTAAACCACCCCAAGGGGCCATGGTGGGCAACAGACACGCTGAGCAGACCTTCGAGAGTCCTGGACAGGTCTCAGTATGTTATGGCGTCACTGACGGTGGTATTGTATACCATGTTTATGTTTATGCATCTTTTTCACGGCTGGATCCATGGCGAAATGGTGGTGGAATGACTCTTGTTTAGACCCCAGTGTGAGACATGGGTGGAGCTAGGGAATGTAGTCCGGATTGGATGAGAATGTAATCCATGAATGGACGTGGAGTGCAGGTCAAGGCCGGGCACAAAATCCGAGAACCGACAACCGAACTGAAATTACCGAGAACCGAACTGAAATTTACGAAACCAAAATATTCAGTTCCATGTTCGGTTCTCGAGTTTTCGAACCAAGTACCGAGGTAAATACCGAAACCGAACCGAACTTATCGAATTTACCGAAATTACCGGTTATCTGAAATTTGATAAGTTTAAGTGTTATTATATTCTTGATTCTACTATTTAAGACTATTATATTATGTAATTTTGGCACTCACACTTATAGTAATGTGGACTTTATATGTATTTGTATTTTGCACTATTATTATCTATGAAATCATGTCGAATTAGTTTTGAACATGCTATTACAACTTTTTTGAGATCAATTCAGATTGTTCGCAGAAATACCGAACCAAACCGAATTTACCGACATCGAATACCCCAGACCGAAGTTTTTTGGAACCGATCGGCATCGATCGAGGAACCGAATTTACATAGGTACCAAGAAGAACGAACCGATCAGTTCGGTATTTACCGAATGCCTGTGCCTAGGTACGGGTTTCTCAGAGTCAAGACCGCCAGCGAGGAGGTACCGACCTTCATGTAAATCATACACCTCTACGCAGTAAATCTATTCGAATAGTTGTGGCTCACGGTCATGAGCCCACTTGGTCAAAGCTCCCATTGATTAGTCTACACTTATGGATTGTAGAAGATGGATTGGTTAAGGTTTATATGGATATGGATCGGGTTTGTCCTTAATTGGAGCCCGAGTATGGTTTAGAGATGGATCGGGTTATCCTGAAGGAGCCCGGGTAGAGCTTATATATTTAGGGACTGGTAGGGAGGTGAATGCCCTCCGGACCAAAATTATATTATATTGCTGCATTACATACTTCTCTCTTCTGTTTTACATTATATGCTTTACATTCAAGACTTTGAATGTGTGCTTAGGCCACTAGTGGCTGACCTCCGTCGTGGTCATTTTCATTGTGGAATTTGTTGAGTACCTTACCCGATACTCACTCTTGCTTCCCTTACCCTTTCTTCCGCACGCAGCCAAGTGAAGACGAGGGCAAGGATCCGAGGATCCACACTAGAGTCAAGTGCACATGCGGTTGGGCCACCGCGTAGTTCTCCCCGCAGAATTAAGGTTGGGCTATGGCCCTCTCAGATAGAACTTTCTCTTTTCAACTTAATGTATTATATCAATGGAATGAGCGATCTTGTTGTGATACTTCTTGTGAAAAGTGCCTGTATCATCTTTTGATCCGAGAATGATACGAAATGGTATTTGGGACCTCCCTATAGGGGCGGTCCCCACAATAATAAACATCTTCTAATGATGGCTTAATTATACTTAATAGATTTGTCTCGTGATCTAATTCATTTGTGTAATTAGTTTTATAATTAGATCAAGTTTAGTCCTAATTAGCACTCCAGAGACCTCGATGTTACATTTTCGCAAATTTCTTCATCCAACTAACACAAAACCTAAATAAACTTTGGCGATGAATTAAATTAAATTACTCCTTGCATCTTCTTTCTTCAAGATTGTATGTATTGTTTTCATCGACAAATTAATGACGATATGGCTCAATGGCTGATCCATGCATCACCAATTAATGGCTCACTTAGCTCATATCATGCATCCCACAAGGTCTCTTTTTTGTTCGAAGAATCGCATCATGTATCATAAATTTATGATAGTCACCTCTGCTGCAGCTTTGTGCGTCCATCATTTTGAATCGAGCTCAAGGTCGATTTGTTTGGTCTCAATCGTCGGTGATGGGCTACACATGTACCATGAGCTTGAGATATGCATGTCTTAACCGCGGGATATATAAAGGCGAAGGCCACCGCTGCCCAAGAGGAAGAAGGAACCAACAAGCGCGCACTGCAGGATGCGATGCATAACACACGAAGGACGAGTTGATGGCTCTCATCGAGGAAGACGAAGAAGTACATCAAGGAGAGGTTGTCGCAGGGCTCATTGACTATATGATCAAGTGGCCCCGTAGTTCACTCTATGACATCCTCTAGATAGGCTTTCGCCCAAGCACGAGTTCCATAAGTTATATCTTCACGTAAAGGTGATTGTCGACAAGATGTTTGAGTACAAGCGGTGGGTAGCTTCAATGGCGATAGTAGAAGTCATGCACAAGGAGGAGGTTGAATGTTGATGGTATTACTAATGGTCCAATGATGAATGTTGATAAGAATAATATAACTAGCCACATGTTTTATCACAATGCAATTGTTTTTGTTTGGTAAGATGCGGCATTTCGAGAAAAAAGACATGTTTTAGCAATGTGTCACTTATCGTTGAAAATTGTGATTGCAATTGACTCACACAATTATATTACTTTAGTCTACCGTAATCCTACACGCCAAATGTTAACGACATATCTAATAAGCTTTTCTTAATGTCATGCGGTCATAGATAAATTTTCTAAGAAGGCTCGCATCCGAATCTAGTAGCTCTTGACTCTTCGCTTTGAAGACAAGGAACTTCTTCTCGTATGAATTTATGGCTAAAGGGAGTTTGAAAACCATCTATTCGTATGAGTTCTTACTACCGAACATTTTATTAACCTAGAAATATCCTAGATTTTAGTTTCTACATAATCTATAATCATCACTCTACAATTTTTAGTCGATGCGGTGTTTTTGCGTAGGTTTGTAGGATACATTTGGTGGTATAACTTTCTAATGCTAAAATTCTAAAACTACATAAATGCATAATACTATAATTTCTTCGAGGCAACTACTTGACCGAAAATACAAACGAATGCATTTTTGTTTTAGGAGGTGCCCCGTCATGGGAACTCGAGGTCAAGATAGTCATTGGTGCACTCGAGGACTTGCATTCCTACATGCATCGAGCGAGTTATCTATCGTGACTTGAGGCTTCCAACATCCTTTAGATGCGTGTTCAATGTTATGCAATGTACTTGTGATATCTCTCCGACTTCGGTCTTGCTAAGGTGAGACCAACCGATAGCAACTCACATAACAGAAAGGCTACACCTAGTTTCGATCTTGGAAAGGGTAATGTTCTCTTCCTCCAAAAGCAACTCATACATAGATATGATAAGATGCTACACACGAATACAACACTAAACATATGAATTTGTACTCTAAATATATATATAAGTTTATGAAATTTATAAAAATAGTTTATATATATATATCTCTCTTTTACTTTTTGTTTTACATGAATATTTATTCATTCTTTTTGTTTGCTTCCGCTGACGATATGCAGTAGTTACTCATGCTTCTAAACTTATTAAAACAAATGTATTTTGTTTTCTTATAACTTAAATTTTGATTTAAGTTTCTCCATGTGGAATTTGTGTTCATTACAGATTAAACTAAATCTCACAAATAAATCTATAATCAAGGAAATAAGTATTACATAAATAGTGTTTAAGTGGAGTCAAGATGAGTGCAATTTTGATAATCTAGAACTTACCTTAAAATAATGTTGTCACTCAAATCCAACACCAAACATTTGAATTTATAATCTAAATATACATATAAGTTTATGAAATTTATATAAAATCGACTTCTAGATATTTTTACTTTTTGTTTTACATGGATATTTATTTATTTATTTTGTTTGATTTAAGAAGTTTTTAATTTTAAAATAGAAACTAATATATATTCCATTAATTTAAGAAGCATTCAGAATAGGATGCATTAATTTGGTATGTGTATTAATTATCATCAATATCCTACCATAAGAAATTTCTTTTCATATGTATACTATATTTCTTTTAGATGACTAGCAAATTGGACGGTGGCACGCTGCAACGTGTTTTAAAAAAAGAGTATTTTCAGGAAATAGAAGAACTCATTACCAAATGTTATATTATATTTCACGAAGATCCTCAAAAGAGGAAACATCATACATAAAAAGTTATATGATAACAAATATAAAGGGTGGATTGACAAATCAAAAGTTTGAATCCTTTGCAAAGAGTTGTAGATAATTCTTCCAACCTTACAAGGTATAGGGATATATTATATAAAGATAAAATTATATGTTGATATACCAATGTAATGTTTGCCATTGTAGATCAGATATTGTTCGATAATCAACACAAATTTACCCACAATGGAAATTTAGATAGTATATAGATCAAAGGTACATCTATAGATCATCACTACAATTGTGCATGGTTCTCCTCCGACTCTATTAAACTTGCGCATGCTTTGATTCTATTGTTCACTGGATCAAGATTTTAGTGTCATGACCAATTGCAATTCACTACTAGGGAAACAGACTTTCGTCCTGTAGATTTTCACATTAGTACCGGTTATTTTGGCACCCAGTACTAATGTGAACAAGAACCCAGACTAATGTGTCGTGCGAAGGAGAGCCTCATGAGCTCTCGTGACCCACATTAATACCGGTTTGTAATACGCACTGTATTTATGTGTCACATTAGTACGGGACTAGCACTAGCACCGGTACTAATATGAGGACAACATTAGTACGGCCAGAGAAACCCCATCAAAAGAATCACATTAGTACCGGTGAGAAAAGAGGCCCGTCGATCGATGTTTTCTCCTCCGCAAGCGGCCCCACGCCCTCCTCGATCTCTCCCCACACCGCCTCACGCCGCATCCCTCCCACCCTTATATCTCTACCGGTGGCCTCATCCTCATCTCTCTTCTTCTCATCTCTTTCTTTTCCTCTTCTCCTTCCTCTAACATCGCTTCTCTTCCTCTTTGTCGCAGGGATTCCGACGCGGCCTCCTGCTGGCCAGCCCTCCCGCCGGGCGCGGCCTCCCGTGGGGCGCTCCCGGTGGTGGAGTGGAGCGGCAAGGCGGCTATGTAGGAGAAGGCGGTGCGGCCTCCGCGGCTGGAGGCGCTGGAGGAGCGCGTAAGGCCCCGAGCTCCGGTGGAGCAGCAGCCATGTTGGGGTTACTCGATCTAGGCTACTCGATCTTCTTCCCCTTTCTCACTTCGATCTCTTTGCGCTGATTCTTGATTATTGTTGTGATTCTTGATGCATTATTGTGATTCTTGATGTAAGATTTGTGATTGTCAATATATATGATTGTGGATGTGTGAATTTGTGATTGAGAATATATGTGATTGTGAATGTGGAATGTGTGATTGAGTGGGGAAAAAGAAAATGATAAAAAGAAAAAGAGTAATAGACGGAGGACGATGACGAATCACATTAGTACCGCCCTCATCCCCACCCAAGATACTAATGTGCACATTAGTACCAGTTTCCCAAACTGGTACTAATGTGACTTCACATTAGTACCGAAAGAAAAAATCGGTTTGGAACCGGTACTTAAAGGGGTTACCAACCGGTACAAATGTGTGTTTCCTAGTAGTGATTGTAGATGCTAGCAACTAAGTTTGAAACAATCAAACCAAAGAGAGTAAGCAATAAAGAAAAATAACGTGGTTGCCTCAAAAATCGTTGGTCTACAACCAATGGGTCCAAATCAGACTCTTCCCTTAGCCTCTTATATTACGATCATAACCAAATTCATGGATTCTTGTGTTTGTCACATCACCAAGTGGAGGTCAATGACTTAGCTCATACTTTTATTTGGACAATAAATTTAGGCATGTTATAAAGGTGAAAGAAAACTAAATATTAAAAGTTCAATTTAAGCATGATATAATCTATTTCAAATCTCACATAGCTTCATGACTAGGGCCTTTGCTGCCTCAACATGAATATCAGGATTATTGACCTAATCTATCGCCAATTGGAACATTCTTGTTATTAATCTAGAGAGACGATGCATCTCTAAAGTGCTACCGTGTTAGAAGTCATAGGGTGTGTTTAGATCCGTATGAATTGGCGAATTGGGGAAGAATTGGTGTAAATGCAAATGAATAGTGAGATGATGTGAGGTGATGTGATAGATGATGGGATGTTTTTGCAAACTTTTGGGATCTAAAGACATTTTCAATAAAAATAAGAAGAAATAAGATTACACCCTACACACATCACTGAATCACTGAATGCATACCGCAAAAATACTGTATAACTGTAACACTGTTGGTACCTCAGTACCTGTGGTCATCACCACGTACGTAGCATGAAGTAAGAATGGAGCCCATATCCAGTTAAGTTCGATCAAACCCAACATATATATCGAAATGAACGCACATTCATATAACATATATACATGCCAGATGAAAGGGAGAATGAACTTAACTTGCATGATCAGGCCGACCGTCTTTTTGCTTTTAACCCTTTAGGAAAAGAATTTCACAAATACACCCCTTTCGAAAGATTTCAAAATAGATCTCGAGCTCGGCGCTGGAACCATGACGCCGAGATAATACGCCCGGCGCCACGGATCTTGGCGCCAAGGTCCGTGAGCCATGCAGCGACGGGCAACAATTGACCGACATGGAGATGACATGGTCGAACGCTCGAGCTCGGCGTCGCGGACGTGTGGCGCCGAGCTCGGCGCCACCGATCTTGGCGCCGACGCACAAGACTCTGGCATACGCTTGAGTGTTGCATGCATGCACACACGCAGATGTTACGTGCGCACACGCAAGCCGCATGCCATGCACACACATGCACGGAGGCACTTCATTCCGCTGAATCATTGCCATGCACACACTTCTAGATGGTGCACCAGTTGCATCATTGCATGCTTGAGTTCATTTCGCAACACCGAAACAGGATGGTAGACCTCGGCGCCGAGCTCGGCGCTATGGATCACGGCGCCGAGGTCCACGCCGGATCCACGTGTGTCACTCACCCTTTGATCTCGGCGTCAAGATTTACGGCGTCGAGACGTGTTACCTTGGCGTCACGGTTTACGACGCCGAGCTCGGGGTCCATTTTTTGAAATCTTTCTAAAGGTGTATTTGTGAACTTCTTTCACCAAAGGCCAAAAAGCAAAAAGACGGTCAGGCCGATCGACCTGGGTACCCTTTTCTGGCTGAGATAAGACGTTGACACGTAAGTAAAAACCGAAGAGGGCATGGCGATGGGATAGACAGTCAGAGGACGGAGGAGAAGATTTACGCGAACACAATAACGTCAACCTGGCATCTGGCACTAATATATATGTGATCAACGTCGCCGCTGTTAATCACGTTTCCTCTCGATCCCTGGCGAGGCTAGAATGTTTCGACCATGTAACCGATCAGAGATAGGTCCCAGATCGAGCGGCGCATTGTGGCTTTGTGTCGTCTGCGTGTCGTGCCGTCGTCCACACGGCCCTAGCAGACCTGCACTCAGGCCAGGCAGCAGTGTCGTCGTGGACGCGGTCGTCATCCCTCTTGTGGCCTGGCCTGCAATGCCGCGCAGGCGCAAGCATCGCCAGCAGCCAAACAATCTTTGATGGAAAAATAGCGAGAGAGAAATTAAAGCAATGCACACGTTAATTTTCCTCTTTCAGTAGTCACAGATGGAAGTATAGATAGATAGATATTGTAGCTTTTGGCGGCAAGAGATCATGAGGAGGAAGAGGGCGGCGTCGGCGTCGTCGTCGTCGCCGGAGGCGATCGCAATGCGGCGCCTCCGCTTCCGCCTCCCTTTCTCCTCCTCCTGCTCCTCCTCGTCACCGTCACCATCATCCTCACCTCCTCTCCCGTATCCCGCGGCGCGTCGTAGTGCCCCCGCCGCCCGAACCACCACCGCTCCCTGCGGCGCCGCGCCCACCGACGCCACCGCCGGCCGCTGGGTGCCCACCCCGCGCCCCTTGCCGCCGCCGCTCTACGACGCGTCCTGCCCATTCCACCGCAACTCCTACAACTGCCTCCGCAACGGCCGCTCGCGCCGCTCTCCTGGGCGCCCGCCCGCTGCGGCGGCGGTGCCGTCGTCCCGAGGATCGACGCCGCCGGCTTCCTCGCCGCGGCCAGGGGCCGCCGGGCTCGTGGGGACTCGCTGAACGAGAACCTCGCCGTCGCGCTGCTCTGCGCGCTCCGCTCCGCGGACCACGGCGCGCGCAGGTGGAAGCGGCGGGGCGCGTGGCGCGGCGGTTACTTCCCCAGGGACGACGTCACCGTCGCGTTCCACCGCGCCGTGCTACTCGCCAAGTACACGTGAGTGCGTGCACGTGCTCGCTGCTGCTTCCTTTCAGAGTATAGTATGTTCTGTCCGTCATGAATACTTGCATTGACAATATTTCGGAAAAAAAATACTTGCATTGACTCCCACAAAAAAAAAGAATACTTGCATTCACTGCTATATATCTTTGCTGATTAAGAATTTAAAATAACTACATTGCAGCAATAGTTGCATTTATATGCATTAATCGATAGTGATATTAATGTACAGAAATCGAGATGTTCGAGTGTAGTTGTATTTAGGTAAAATAGGTATATATTGGTTCCTGAACTTTTCGAAGCGTCAACTTTGTTCCTCTACTTTCAAATTGGTCAATTTGGTCTTTTAACTTTCATTTTTTGGGTCAAATTCATCCTTGTGCTGATATTGAGCTCCATATTTGTATGAAACTAGTACAAAAGGTCGATATTACCCTTGGTTATTTTCTCTTTTTATTTTCACCTTTAGAATTAAAATAAGGTATGATCCAAAATAAATATAAAGATACATATATTTGTCGAGGAAGTACGAATATATACATGGAGCATGTATAATGTACCACAAGTATGTGAGCACATGTTCATTTTAGGACATACCTACACACTATTAGTTATATATATTAAAAGAATATCTTGTTTGAGTACATATATTTTTTTCTATCAAATTTCTATGAGGACATGAATGATTTTAAATAGTATGATTAGATACAATTTTAGAAACCATATTGTGTGTTAGTTTAAAAATATATTGTTATGTCTATGTATATATATTGTTATGTCTATGTATTAAGGGAGTATGAAAACATTATGTGTTGACCTATATGAGTCAAGGGTAAAATGGACTTTGTGCATTAGTCTTATACTAAACATCAACACAAGGACAAGTTTGACCCTAAAATGAAAGTTGAGGGACTAAATTGCCCATTTTGAAGGTTGAGGTACCAAGTTGACCCTTCGCACATAGTTCTGGGACCAATGTGCCTATTTCACCTTGTATTTATATATATAATAATCTCATGAAGCTCGCATTGTAATGATACAAAGGTGGCAGCCTGTGGAGAATCATGAAGAAGTTCAGAAGGATGGAAGAAAAGGATTTACAGAGTCGATGTTGACATCCCTGCTAATGAGTGGATAAACGTCACTAGTTTCTACGACGTGCTAATCGTCAACACCGGACACTGGTGAGGTCATCATTCCCAAAACTTGAAGTTTTATCATTTTGTATAATGCTAGCTTGACACATTTCTCATCCAGAGGAGGGGAGCCGATCGTGCCTCCGCCCCTCAGCATACACGACGGGATGAAAGTGGTGATCAAGAGCATGGCCTCCTACATCGACAGGGAGATGCCGAGCAGTAGGACACTGAAGCTGTGGCAGTCGCAGTCGCCGAGGCACTTCGATGGCGGTGAGTGGTATCACAACGGGAGCTGCGTGACCGACAGTCTCCTCGAGGAAGACGAGGTAGTACCGTTCATTCTGAATCTCAATTCAGTTTTCGCATTCGAAAGTTCAGAAGAATTCGCGTGCGATTGATTTCATTCGATATTGTTGGTGCAGCTGGATTCGTGGTTCGATCCTCGGTACGGTGGGGTGAACAAGGACGTGAGGATGGTGAACTTGGCGATCCAGGAAGCCCTGGCGGGATCGGAGTTCCTGCTGGTGAACCTGACACACATGAGCGAGTTCAGAGCGGATGCTCATCCAGTGAAGTGGTTGGGGAAGAAGGACACTGGTGCGTGCCCGGCGTGCCGGACACCTGGGTCGACATCTTGGCCGCACAGATCCTGCAGTTCTTCAAGCATGGCAAAGGCTGATTGATTGCCTGGTTTTGTAGATGGATGGAGGAAAATTTATCTATTTCGATCAATATATGAGAAACATAATGTTTTGCCAAGCTGGGTGGAGTAGTACATGGAGGATCAATCACAGAAGCCTTCGCCTAGAGAATCGAAAGAGGTTGGATTTTGGAAAAGAAAACAAAAGAAGTTTTTCTTTCAAAACCAAAATTTGCTTCAAAAACAGAAGAAAATATTTTAAACTTGGCATGCACAAAACTGAATTTGAAACTGAAACCATCCATCCATGTCAATGAGATGGCTGCTTTTTCCATTGCCTGCACAGGGGAGGGAAAACGACTTTTGGGCAAAATCAAGCTCTATAACTCTTTCATAAAATTCCCGTTTTAAATATCTCTCTTTTCTAAAAAAACTGTCGCTGCTCAACTCTTCACTGTTTATATTAGTTTCTTCGCAAAATGTTGATTTTATCTACCTCGCAGAAAAAATTGATTATTTTCTCTTCCTCGCAATTTTTTTTGTCGATTTTCATTTCCTCGGGAAAAAAGTTGTTGATTTTCTCTATAGGCAAGCAGAAACCTTGCACAAGGATATACGAAACGCGTGGAATTTGAATGAATTTCATGGAAACAGAGATTCGATTTTTTTTTTTTGAGCAACAGAGATTCGATTTTAGCGTGGTGGCGTGTTCCGCTCCGGAAAAGGACTCGTCGCTCGTCGGCCGGGCCCTACCGAACCCAACCCAACTCCAACTCGACCCTCTGCTCTCGTGCTCGCGGCTTGCTTCTCTTCTCCTCCGCCGCCGTCTCCTCCCTTCCCCTCTAGCGTGCGCTACGCGACACCGGCGAAGCGAAGCGGATTAGGCCGGCGAGCCCAGGGGACAGGCCCCGCGCAGCGAGATCTGCCCACCGGCGGCGGCAATGGCCGCGCACGAGGAGGCCGCGGCGTGGTCGGAGGAGGCGGCGCGGCGGGTCTGGGGCGGCGCCGTGCCGCCCAGGTCCACCTCCACGACGCCGACGTCACCGCGCTCCCCCCACCGCCGCCCTTCCTGGTACACCCGCTTCCCCTCCCTCGCTCGCTCGCCGCCCCTCTCCTCTTCAAAAGTTATCTGCTGCTGCCTTCTAGTGTTTCCGTTGTTGTTACTGAGAATTTATCTCGATTGGCGCCGCCGTCCAAATTGCGGCGCCTTGTGTCGAGTAATTGATGTCTGTACCACGTGATTCTTGAATTGCTTAGCTGCTGAATTTCTTGGGCAGTTCAGTACCAGCGAAGGATGGTAATTGTCAGATTAGAATTCAGAAGATGCTGTTTTGCAATGTTTTGACGCTTGTAGAAGATTCCGATGCCCTTTGGGCCTGGTAAAGTTTCCACCTTCTCACCCACAGAATGCAAGCCAAACAAACCTCAAATCAGGATTTAGCTTTACTTTGTAGAGTACATGGCTAGGGTAGTATGCTTAGTTCAATGTCACTGGGCCATCATGGCTCGTGAGTCAAACTAATTCCATTTGTCTAAGGAGTTAAATGCTTAGTGCTACCACTCTCTGCAATTTTTTATGCATCGGCCACTGATAATTATGACATACAGGGCTTGTTCATTGCTCTTACAATACAAGAGAATTCCTTGTGTCTTCCACTAAAATCTATTTCACCTTGGTTTCAAATCTGATAATCGAGCGTTGGTGCTACTTCCTTGTTTGTTTTGCTGTTGTCTTTTGTGCTAAAGAACAGTCACTGCATTGATCATAATCATTTACCCCTTCCTACCATAAAATGCAAGCTACCATTCAACTTTGTTTCTACGGAAAGGCTCGCCCTTTCCTTTACGCGATTGTTCCTCATGTTAACAAATGCGTAGAGTTTTGGCACACCTTTCTAGTTCTTCCTTACCTTATCATTTTCATTTATGGATCGTCTTGAACAGACTTTGGGGCCAAGAATTGGGTATTTACCCCTCTTGATACCCGTCATAAAGGCTCATTTCAGCAACACTCTCCCACCTGGTGTCGACACTGTTTGGTTTGAATATAAAGGGCTGCCATTAAAATGGTAACATATGCTACCTTCTCTATATGTTTGTGTTAGTAATTTTCCTGTAAGATAAATAATGAAAGTTGGAAGCACATGCTATTGTTCAACACTCCTCAAATTGCTGACTGCCTTTCCTGATATTTTTTTGGCACTCTTAGGTATGTACCAATTGGAGTTCTTTTCGACCTTCTATGCGCAGATCCAGAAAGGCCATGGAATCTAATAGTAAGGCTGGATTTTACACTTATGCAACTCTGCGATTTTGATATTACTTACATGAATGTTTGTGATATGTTATTTTCCCCTGTTATTTATGGTTTGTTAAATGCAATGGTGGATCTTATAAACCACTTAGATTGTGTTTTATATCTCGTTAGCTTGAATTATTACTATGCATTTTATACCAACTTGATGCCTTTTGAAGTTTTATCTGTTTTGTCTTAGTTTTGGATCATATCCGCAGATCTCAGCTTTGCCAACTAGATCAATACGAAATAATGAAAACGTTTTTTTTACTGCAAGTCGGCTACTCTTTGCATAGCTTGCTATATAGCGGTTGTACAGGCATCAATGTTTCGAAGGATGCTCACTTAGTATACTGTAGACTAGGTAAAAAGAGAAGCATTGGGTGTTTGTGAAACTTTATTTTAACTGGGGTAGTATGGCTAAATAACATATTCAGACTTAAGAATTTTTTTATGTATATGTAACAGTTTTCAGTTGGTGTCTGAAGTCATGAAAATCTTTATGTTAGTCTGCTGTTCTGGCTCCTCTGTGGCCTAGAGTTCACTTCTTGAGTCCGCTAAACTTATGTATCAAAATGTAGGTTCATTTTAGGGATATCCTCAGAAATTTTGTCACCATGTGAGGGTGAAGATAGTGTGAAGTGGAGCTACATGAATTCTCTGAAAGAGGTTTGTTTTGAGAACCAAAATTATCGTCACTTTCTTCCCACCCCAAAGCAATCTATTGTAATTCTTTCTCTTTTCTTTTGCAGGGCACCTTCATCATTACTGGGAACAGTAAGAGTGTGATGAATATGTCCCAGGCTGATCAAGTTGCTCTGTGGCAATCTGTAATGAAAGGTACTATCCAGAAACAACAGTTCAGTCTGCCTGGTCAGATGCTCAGAATACTTTCAGCGCCACATTTTCACCACTTTTGTGTTATTTGTTATTAGGTAACTTAGATGGGTATAAGAATATCTCCACCAGGCTTAAGATTGGACCATTCGAGGAGGATGGCTTATTACGAACAGCCTCCACAGAGCGTCAACAAAGTTCTGATGAGCCAGAATCTCCTGGACCTGGCAGACCATGTATGCTCTTTTGCTCTGGACTTTCTACTGTAATCATGGTTGAAAATTCTAAATTCTCACGGTGACCAGGAATTGATATGATAATCCATGCTTATGAAATTTTCATTACTTTAACTTAGATTTCAAGTTATATAGCAATTAACTGATGCCATGCTGAATATACCCATATACCCTGGTGTTGCTGATTAATTAATCTATGGTTAGGCAGGGTCCCTGTTCGGTTATATGTGCGTGGTGTTCAAGAAGATCTTGATGATATAGAAGATGCAATGCCTGTTAGTGACTGGGAAAGAGTGTCCATATAAATCGACCATTTGAGATTCGGAAGGTCGGTATGTACCGCCACAGTGAATACGCATGCTACATTTCACAGTGTTCTATTTTACAGCCAGAGTAGCTGTTCTGCTTAACATGTAGTTATTTCACTGTATGGCACAGGCAGAAGCTACATTACCCTGGAGCATGCATTACAAACATTGCTTCCTGAGTTCTTCAGCTCAGACCCCCAAAATGCAGAGAAACTGGGCTCAGCCAGTGGCGGT
Source organism: Cenchrus purpureus (assembly GCA_022644695.1). Lineage (NCBI taxonomy): Eukaryota > Viridiplantae > Streptophyta > Magnoliopsida > Poales > Poaceae > Cenchrus > Cenchrus purpureus. Next base: position 4,343,849 of record CP053464.1, read on the forward strand.
TCAGATACAACAAACTCTTCAAGAAGTTCTCAGGAGGCAGAACCTGCTTCCGCAAGTCTGCAAGAGGCAACTAAGCAGGCTAAAGTGAAGCTAGTAAGGGTACAGGGCATCGAACTGGACATGGACATCCCGTTCCTCTGGGTGGCCAACAACTTGAAGAACCCTGAATACTACCTCCATATCTGTGTACACGTCAGTACCAGAAAACAATAGCTCAAAAGGAGTAGGTGATAAATGTTAGATACGGCACGTAGGGGATTGTGTTCACGAAATCGTTGGCTTTGTTCTTTGGTTATTAGGCGTTAGACACTGTTATTCTTTGTACAGATGCTGAAATGGTAACCTTCTCTTTTGGTGTCGGTGCAAGGATGGAAATTGGATGATGTTCGTTTGCACAAACCTGCCCGGAGCAGTTTTTTCTCTCTTTTCTGTGCTGTGAATTTTCTAGAGAAATATGCAGTGCGTTAAAAAGAAATCACTTTGAGAACTTTGGCATCTCATAATTGAATAGACAAGCTAAACTCGATTAGCATTCATCTGTGATCATCTGCTGATGCGCTCCTGCTTTTGATTGTGTTTATTGTTGCTGTCAGCGCCACGTTCCCGTTCCGTACTGACTGCGTTTCTCATCTTGGCACTCAATTCAGACAAACCTCTAAAGAGCAGATTTTGTTACCAGGAACGTGTCTTCATGATGCTTGGAAGGAACAGGATTCACATTGACAGACGCATATATAGTACCCCAAATCAAGGAATATGCACCGGAGGAACGTGCTTGTATGCCTATACATTGTGGCAGTAGCTGCATGTTGCACGGGTAACCAAATGCCACTAGCACAGTGCACAGGTAGTCAAATGCAGTAATGGCTGGTGTATGTAGTGAGAAATCATGCATAGCGATTGCATCAATTTGGTAACTCTCCCTTCGTTTCAAATTGTGACTTTCGTAGATATTATTATGTATAGGTCTCAAAAAAAAGATATTATTGTGTATAGATATCATTATGTATAGGTCTCAAAAAAAGATATTATTGTGTATAGATATTATTATGTATAGGTCTCAAAAAAAGATATTATTGTGTATATAGACATACAACATATCTAGGTGCATAGCCAAACTATGCACTAAAAAGGTCAAAATGACCTATAAATTGGAATGGAGGGAGTACCATATAAAAAAAAAGCTTAGGTGGCAACTCATTACTTGATACAACCACTAACCATTACCATTAAACATGAGTTAATCCATCACACCAGCACCAGATATGGTCAAACGATGCTAACAGGTTTAAAAGTATTAGCATGTGCTCAAGTCTCTATCACACACATCAGCACACAGTGGCTAAAACATTTAGCCATATCATAATTAAACAGACATGTAGAACTTGGCCATATCATTTAAGAAGAAGGCTAACACTACCACCACAACAACAACACACACGAACAAACGCAACAAAACTCTACACCACCTCATCCCGGAGAGAAGATCAAGGAGAGCCACTAAGAAGTACCACGTCCACACGGCACACACCTTGCATAAGAAGAGGCTCCCATCGCGACTTGAACGGTCAATGCGTGGGGACCTCGCCACATCCACCTCCTCAAACCGAGCTTTAGAAACAACCATCTTAAAGTATACGGGACCTTGCCGCACACACCTCCCGGGATCCTTGCCATGAAACACATGATGAGAGCACCACCTACACCAAGCCGGCCAGAACACCACCGCACCATGCACACTAGCCCAAGACAACTTCCATGGCCCCTCACGCGGGTGCGCAAGATCACCACGGTGATGATTAACAAACCATCACGCCGTTGCAACAAGAGATAATTCCTTTGCATGCATGCAGAGAGAACAAAATCACGACCCCATCCACATGCAAGCCATGACCAAACTTGAAAAGCAATAAATGATAAACCGAACATCAAATTGAAATTTTACCATTGGATTCTTGACAATAAAAACTTCAAACAAGATCCCACTTGACTATATTTTGAGAAAAAATTTATTCATATTTTTAAATTGAAGTTATATATTCACTGCTCAATACATATCAGAGAACAAAATTTACAAACTAAAAGAACAAAACATTTGTACGTACCAAACAAATTATATGAATTGTTATGAACAAATTGTATACCATTGTTCAAACAAATTTTAGAAACTACAATGAAATATTTGTATGTACCTAACAAATTATATGAACTGTGGAACAAATATGTATACGTTGAAAATGAAGAATGACAAAATTATAATAATTGCCCAAATGAACAACAAAACATTTGTACGATCGAACAAACAATATGAACATCACATCCACTATACAAATTATAGAGGAGGAATGAGAGTGAGAGAAATATATATTTAAAGAGAACAACAAATATGTAAAGAAAAGAATCAAAGCACTAAATCAATCAAACAAGAATTTTTTCACTAAACGAGAATAAATTTTCGCTCATGTGAAAGAAGAAAAAGTAAAGAAGAAATAAATAAAAATAAAAATAAGTGAAAGAGAAAAGAAAGAAATAAAAAAGAAACATAACATCCACGCCTGCACCTTCGCCAACACGGACAACCAACCAACCAGCACCGCAATGGTGCAAAGGCGCCACCACCATCACCACCGACATTGTCGCTGAAGGCGTTACCACGTCGACGCCCCAACCATGGCACGCCAAGAGGTCCGACCACCGAGGTGGCGATCGTGAGGAAGAGCACCACCAACTTGTCAAACGCCGCCAGCCACAGCAGACGGGCCATCCCGGACCGCCACACCACAGACCAATGCCGCCGCTGCTGGGCTGGCCGCCTCCTCCTCACAGACTGACGGCAGCCGCCGCCGCCGAGCCGGTCTGCCACCACCGCCGCCACCCCCACCAAGACGCCGGCGCGCGCCCCGCCACTCCACCGTCGCGCGCCCGCCACGCGACCTCCAGATCCGGCGGGCGGCACCGAATCTAGGGGCTCGAGCCTCCTCCGCCGGGACGCCACGAGGCATCCCGGGCGGGACGTCCGCTCCTGCCGCGGAGGAGAGGAAGAAACCCGCCGCCACCACGGCCGCGCTTGCCGGGCCGTGCTATTCGGGCGCGGCGAAGTGAGGCTGGAAGTAGAGGCGGCGGCGGCGGTTAGGTTGAGCGCCGTCGCCCTCGCGGAGGCGACGCGGACACCTCCGTCCCTTGTGAGGTTTGAAATGGTTTGTCTCTTCTCTCTCTGAACTTGTTTATTTTTCAGCTGATGATGCCCTAAGCGCATCAGACTGCTGCTGCTGCTGCTGCTTCTGCTGACGCCGGCGGCCATCTTCCTCCAGTATCTTCACCTGGGCTTCAAACCAAAAACTTGCGTGGACATACCAAGTAATGAGGCCCGCAGTAGCCAATGTGATCACTTTTTCTTGATACTCTAGTGCTGAGAACCTACGTACACAAGGAAATTCATGCATGAACAGCGTGCGTGCAGCAGCAAAAGTCAAGACCAGAAACACATCGGTGCATTAGATTACAAACAGGCGGCAACGACGACTGCGCGATAACACAGGTTGTACGTGCTCTGTTTGTTGCTGTAAATTAACCTCCAGCAATTAACACGCACACTCACCGATCCACAAATTCCCTGAAGATTTTGGTCAGGAACATTGGCTCGCGGCCTCCGACCTGTGTCCTTGTTGTTCCAGTCGCATCACTACTACTCCCATCAGAAAACATGCGGTGGTAATAACCCTGAATCTGCTTTGATTTGATTTAATTTGCAGACAAATAAGGTAACAGCATATATGCAGGTTAATGGTGAGGTGCAAGCGGGCGAACAAACCTTGCTACTGCTACGGATCGCAGGGCTACGACGAGGTGCAGCGCCGGCGGCGGAGGAGGAGAGGAAGGTCGTGGCCGCGAGCCGCGACGGATGGCATCCGCCGCCGCCTGCCTGGCCGACGCCGGCAACAGAGGTGTCCCACCGCCTGGAGGGGGCGGCGGAGCAGAAGAGCGGATCGCCGGATCAGCATCGCCATGTCGTACGTGGATTGGACGATCGAGGCGATTCGGCGATTAATTAATATAGGACTCGTGTTCGTACGACAAACGCACCGGTGACACAAGTGATGCCTCGTCACGCCCATATTTACGTACGTATTAGCCATCCATCCATCGACATGTCCATCGGCATGTACATCGCGCAACCACGCCATGTTGTGCGCCGCCGATCCAGCAGATCGAGACGGCGAAGAAGAACAACCAGGGTCGGACGGCGGCGAGGCTGAGGTCCTGGCGAGCGAGACACAGGCACACAGCTACTGGTTCGCCCTGCGTTGAACAGAGAAAAATCAACGCGACGGCTCCGGAGCACCTCGTCGGCGTCCGGGTCAACGGCAAGAGCGCGGAGCAAGATCGAGGTGATGACGGCGTCCAAGGGCGTCACGCTTAGCGCGACATCGCAGAGGAGGACAGCAATGCAATTGTGGCTGGGATCGGTGGAACTTGTTAATTTTAAAATCACCTCTTTATAGGTGAACTAGGATCGGCCACGGGCAATAAAAATATAAACTCAATTCATTCGCATGAAAGTATATAAAGTACTGCCTCTGTCCCAAAATATAGCTTCGTTTAAAGATTTTCAGACAGATTAAGAAGGATCTAAAAGTCTAATATACCCTCATTTGATCAAATACAGCTGCTACTCGCATGCTCTCCACTGACCACGTGATTTCCGCATGCACAGTGCTAGCTGCAGTTTTGGTTTGCATGCATCCACGAAATGGGAAAAAAATTTACAGCTCCAATAAATACCTACTTGCATGCACCAATAAAATAACAAAACAGCTCACGCCAACACTTGCTGCATGTCGGGCAGTAATTCCTTCGACGCGTGAGGTACTTTTGTCCATTCATATGTAAAAGTGGAGTACAAACTCTAAACATTGTTATATTTGGGACAAATTTCAAACGCTAAACGAAGCTATATTTTGGGACGAAGGGAGTATATGCCATCTCAAATCCATGTGCCAAAAAGCTTGTCAAGTACCAAACAATATTATCATGCTAAGCATTTAAGAATTATTAAGTTCTAAAGATGCTGATTAAAGAAGAACCAAGTGTACTAGTCAAGTGCAGTATATGGTCATACTACAATCAAATTAAGGAAGAGGCAAACTGCCCTGTGTATTTATTTCTGATGAATCACAAAAATGAAGTTCTAAAGACACATGAAGATGCACACCGATGGAAATTCCTTTTCTTTGTAGCTACTTCTTTACGAAGAGTACAAATTGACATTGCAAATAAGTTGGGGAACATGAATAGCGGGACATCGCAGACCGCAAGCATGAGGTAGTGTCTTCGAGTTGCCGCGCTTGAAGGCATCCAATTGTATGTGTTTATGACCACAGCTTCCCTCCAAGATCTTAAACAATCCAGAACCAATAGTTAGAGGATATTTATGAGCAGTGGCAAATACAAAAAAAGGCAATACAATCTTTCGCTTACCTGTTTTGATTTGCCGATGTATAGAAGATACTATATAAGCATAAAGGATGCACACACTAAAATATTGGTTTTTCGTCCATCCCCCAAAAAATACAAGTTCATTCTAATTTGAGAGGATACAAGTATGGAGAAAATACCATTTTCATATGGATAACAATGCCCCCTAGATATATCAAATACCATGTTAAATCATCTAAAAAATCAGTCATGGAATGAGTCAATCGACACCACATGTACGTTTTTTCAAGTGGCAGAGATTTGCACATCAGAGCTCTTTTAAGTGCTGCATTTCACACATTGTTACCTTTGACTTCTGTGAGTCCTAAGTCATGCCTGCACAAGACACCCGGAATTTTCTAACATCACACAACACATGGTGTTTGAAACCAGAACTCATAGGAGTCTTAGCTAGCCACCCAACGCTTCATTTTCTTATATTCTAACTACTCGATTCATCTTGGGTGTCGTGTAAGAAATCATTATAATGTGAGTGCTAGCAATATGAAATTAGGAAAGTGAAGTATCCATCCAGTGATCAATAATGTTGTTAATTGTCAGCTAGCTAGACCAACCAAGCATACAGTCAAATATAGTCTAATCTTGCTAGTTCTCATGCCTCTAAAATACAGTCAAATACACAATCATCAAAATATTAATGATAATAATAATGCCGATCCCTACATTAAATACACAATCAAAATTTTAATGACATATCTCATGCCTCTAAAATGAAGAATCTAATCGGATGGGTACAAATTTCAGTTTAAAAGATAAATATTACATTCAGTGGCAAAAAAAGTGCATTAAGATAAGCTATGACTAACCTCAGAACAAATAGGTGTTCTCTGCTAGCTTTCACACATGTAAACATGTAAATACATTGCCTTATATTTCCACTGACCTGTAAAATGCATACAGACTATATGAAGATAAGAAGCATTCTAGTTGAAATAATCTATTTCAAGCTTTTTTGAAAATAAATCCCTTAAGAAAAAAGAAAAATGAACCAATAAAATATTGCAATAAAAAAAGGATACTAACATGTAATAAAATATTGTAATAAAAGGTTTTTGAAGGATGGTTAACGTTTATAACTCTGCATAGTGAATAAACAACCTAACGTATGACTTTAACTAAAGCAAGAGATGCACAACATGGTAAACACTATTGGTACACATATGCTCGCTCATATGCTCACATACACTAAAGCAAGCTACTACTACCAACATGCTCGCTCATTTTAAATCAAGGATGGTTAATTGGTTATTAAATGTAGAAGAGTCTAGAAATAGAGAATGTTTGATTAAGCCCGTAAATATTGGAGATCACACAAAATTCGAACACACTATGCAGTTTTGTAACATAGATACTACAGTGATACAATTAGAGGACATGACCATCTTGAAGATCCATAAATGCACAACTTGCCTACTATAGAGCTACTGGTTGTTCTGCATGAAGTGGAGGCACTTGTTGTCCCATGTCCCCAGGTACAGGTGTACAGCCATGCCGAGGCCCAGAGGAGCTCATCCTAGTAGGTGAAAAAATCACAATTGATCCGATTATATATTCAATTATCACACAAATAGTTCTTCTCATGCGATATCCAAATGTCCAAATGTAAAAATTATCCAAGACCTGCTAGTCATCACGGACATGAAGACCACCCACAACCTAAAGGTGTGAAGGCCATGTTGGCCTTTCCTCCGCTCATACATCTCTGAATAAGAGCAAGAAACTGACGATTGGTGCCACTGTAATAAGGAATTCAGGCTCAAAAGACTTTTGTAATGCCCAATAGATAGCTTCCTTTATTTTGGAACATTGAAAGGATATGTTTCCACATATGATTTGAGATCTTTGGAAAACATACCGATTTGAGAACACAACAGTTTTTTTAGACATGATAGGTCGATGTCATCAGAATAACTAATTCTTGCTAACAATCAGAGCATAGCAAAAGTGAACTGAAGATAAAGAATTTTAGAAGGCTTAATGCTATTAAACGCAAGTCAGGAAATAAAAACTTCGATTACAGTAATAATAGCATGGGCTAATGGTCCATAAGAGGAATCATCAAGTATGAGACTGAGATTTCATAAAGATTACGAAACACACACATAGAACATGAAGATGTACTTTCACCGCATGGAGAGTCGTCTTGAAGTTTGCATCCGATGATGCCGCATCCTTAATGGTTCACCAGTAAATAAAGTTAATAGCAAACTACACTTGTTTTTGCTATCACAAGTAAACATTGTGAACAGTACCAACCAACAAAAAAAGCAAGAAAACCTTAGAAAAATTACTGAAACACGTTAGCAAATTTAGAAATAATATGAGTTTGACCTTAACTCTTTGGTTGTCGCTGCCACCACTCACACTATTCATGGGTGAAATAATCACAGGAGCAGGTGATTGAGGGAAAAACTTAGAGGTTCTCATCTAGGAATTGGGACGAATAGTCAGTGTGCATGTGAGTCGGTGGGAAGGATAGAAAACAGGTTACCGTGTCAATAAAAATTGACTCACGAAACAGATTGCACATGAATCTGACACCTCATGCAAAATCAGGATTCAATCAAGCGGATTAAAGCCTCAAATCCACTCGCAAACCCTAACATCTGGAACCCTACAAAATCAAAGAGGAGGAGAAAGCGTACCAATGGAGAGCTCCCGTCGAGCAACTTCGATCCAAAGAAAAGCAGATACCTAGAGTTGGCATAAAATAGAACCTAAACCTTTATCCGGTCGACGGTGGCGATTCGCGGCGTTGTGGGATCCACGCGTGATGTTGTTGAGGGCGCGCGACGTTGTTGGAGGTGAGGGCCGGCGGCCCCTCGGAAGCGAGGGCCGGCCGAGCGTCGTTCTTGAAGGCGGCGTGGAGGAAGGAGATATGCGCGTGGAGGAAGGATGGTCTTGCCGCGACCGAATACGTGGAGGAAGGCGATGGTCTGCCATACGTGAAGAGGACCGGAGGCGGCGTGCGGCTTGATCGGCGCGGTGACGACGAGCGAGGAGGAGGCGAAGATGGATGTCACGGATCGGGCGGCCCGGTTCTGGCGCGGATGACGGGCGGAGGAGGAGGAGAAGATGGATTAAGAGAGGGGTTTGACTCCGATAGGTAGGGAGGCGGACGGACGGTAGGGCGGTGGGGACGCTGATGTGCGGTGGGGTTCGGAGGACGAACGCGCAGAGGCAGGCGGACACATGCGAGAGCGGAAAAGCAAAGGTGGGGGAGGCGGACGGGCGGTGAGGGATCGAGCGGAGGCGCGAGGGCTGGAGCGACATTTTGTGGATACTTCATTCTTTTAGTAGTAGAGATTACTAGTGAATTAACAACTACTATACTAATAATCACTAATACTTCCTCTGATTTTATCTAAAACCGAAGGAGTATGCAATAAACCTTGATCTCTGGCCATGCACATGCAGGGTGCAGCTCTACCAAAAAGAAGAAGAAAAACAAGGCGCGCCAAAACAACTGCAGCTCCAACAAAGCGTGCTCCAAGAACATAACTAAACCACATGTGTTCTGAATCTGATGATTCTCACGATCGCCTCACATGTCAACAACTCAAGATGATTGATTGGTGAGCACTTGCCATCTCTTTCCGATCCCGATCCATTCCTGGTCGGTGATTAAACTAGTACAAAACTTAACTGAACGAATTCACAAATTCCACCTCACTATTTTTTTCTTCAGAAAATATAAAATGCTTTATAAAACAAAATTTGAATTGATATAATTAAATTAAAGGAGATATATATAATAAAAGAGATAAAATGTGTGCTTCCTCCGCGGGTGACGTTAACGCCCCTTTTTGGTTGGTTCGTCGTCCCGCCATCGCGCTGCCTGCCTTGTAGGAGTATATAATAACCGACACCTTCTCCTTCCTCCGATCTCCGCGTCTCCCCACATCCTCCCTCTCCCAGATCCATTTCTCGGCGCACGCATCACCCATCCGCGCGCATCTTGCAATAATGGCGGACGAGAAGCTTGCCAAGCTGCGGGAAGCCGTCGCCGGCCTCGGTCAGATCAGGTGATCACCTCCGATCCCCGTCGCGCTCTCAGATCACTTTCAGATCAATCAGCCATGGCTGATATCTGACCAGATCTTGATCCTTTCTTCCCTGCCATTGCTGCATCTTATTCATGTGAGTTCTTTGCTCTGCAGCGACAATGAGAAGTCCGGCTTCCTCAGCCTCGTCGCCCGTTACCTCAGGTAAGCAGTAACACCATCCGTGCTCAGCTCATCGACATGATCTAGAAAAAAAATGGCGATCCGTTTCGGCTTCGATCTGACCGCGTGTCTGCTTTTGATCGTGGCAACGAACCGTAGCGGCGACGAGGAGCTCATCGAGTGGGCCAAGATCCACACGCCCACCGACGAGGTGGTGGTGCCGTACGACACCCTCGAGTCCCCGCCTGAAGGTAGGTGCCGACTGCATCAGACATTCAGAGTTTCAGACCGCTCGAATCCGTGCTGTTGTTCTCTTCTTCAGCATAACCCTGAATCTGATGCTTGGAAATGTGAATGCCTTCCACTGATGTAAAATGCAGACCTCGAGGCCACCAAGAAGCTGCTGGACAAGCTCGCCGTGCTGAAGCTCAACGGCGGCCTGGGAACCACCATGGGATGCACAGGGCCCAAGTAAGTTGCATGGCAGAATGGCAGATCTGTCGATTCGTTTCAGCAACACCAAACTGTTGAGAAGCATTTTGCTTTCTCTGAATCGCTGAAGCATCGTAACATGTCTCTGTTTCAGCAGCGACCTTTTACGAAACTGTAGTCTGTAACATGTTGTCTGAAACTAACATTGCAGATCAGTTATCGAAGTGCGCAACGGATTTACTTTCCTCGACCTGATTGTTATTCAGATCGAGGTTCGTTAAACATCATGATCTATGCAACGTCCCATCAAATTTAACTTCACCACCTGATCTTGTATCTTTCGCTTTTTTCAGGCACTCAACAAGAAGTACGGCAGCAATGTGCCACTGCTTCTGATGAACTCCTTCAACACCCATGAAGACACCTTGAAGGTAGATTCACTTCAAAAGTTATTCCTCTACATATTGCAGATCAAAAGCTAACAAGTATGCTTATCCTACAGATTGTTGAGAAATACACAAATTCAAGCATTGAGATCCACACATTCAACCAGGTATGCCAGGCAAAATTTTGTTGGTGCTAGATACTTGTAGTGTTACTCCAAAAATATACTAAGCTGATCATAAAACAATTTCTATCATTACAGAGCCAGTACCCTCGTGTGGTAGCTGACGAGTTCTTGCCATGGCCTTCCAAGGGGAAGACTGACAAGGATGGCTGGTAAGCCATTGCCATATATAGTTCAATCAGGACATTCATGGCATACCAATATTGAACACCTTTTGCATTATAATAAAAAAAATCAGGTACCCTCCTGGCCATGGTGATATCTTCCCATCACTGATGAACAGTGGAAAGCTCGATTTACTACTCTCACAGGTCTGCATCAATCTGGGATGGTGTCCTTATCTCCCATGGTTCATCCAGAGCTTTCATGTGTTAACATTCCTGTTTTTTTTGGACCTGTTGCAGGGAAAAGAGTATGTGTTCATTGCAAACTCGGATAACTTGGGTGCTATTGTTGACATGAGTATCCTTATGTAAATTAGCATCATTATATTAACTTTACAAGTTTCCTGGTTAATAAAGAGCATGGTGTTTGCAATGTACTTAACTGGTGAATAGAGATACTGAACCATTTGATCCACAAGCAGAATGAATACTGTATGGAGGTATGTAATTTCCTGATATATGATGAAGAAGATTGATTACTTTGAGTTGGCTGGTAAGGAAGTTCAACAACCTCTTTTCAGGTCACCCCGAAGACTTTAGCTGATGTAAAGGTGGCACACTCATCTCATATGAAGGAAGGGTTCAGGTAAACTTGTCTTGTGCTACCAGAGTCCCAGATCAAGAATTTCGTCCTCATATGATCTACATTGCAAATACTCTGTGCATAAATAGATGTTCTCAGACTTGACACATTTTTATGGATTTTCATTGATGTCATAATTTTGTTTCTGTTTGCAGCTTCTTGAGATTGCACAAGTTCCTGATGCACATGTAAGTCAGAAGATAGCATTGCACATTCGAAATAATTAAGTACCACAACAATGAAGTAATTGTAGAGCTTTTTCTGACATTTGCTTCCAAAAACATCTGAACATAGGTGAATGAGTTCAAATCAATTGAGAAATTCAAGATATTCAACACAACAATCTGTAAGTGATCGTAGTTTAATTTTATTTTTGAAAGAAAATTTACAATATTTTCTAATACTATTACTGGTTTTGGCAGATGGGTGAACTTGAAGGCTATCAAACGCCTTGTTGAAGCTGATGCACTCAAAATGGAGATCATCCCGAATCCTAAGGTAAAAATCCATGCTACCAGGGTCACTTCATGAACTTTATAACCAGTGTCTGATATGTTTTATGAAGCATATAAAATATAATTATAAGGAAGAATGTAATTTCAAAATGGAAGAATGTAATTTCAGGAAGTTGAAGGCGTGAAAGTTCTTCAGCTGGAAACAGCAGCTGGTGCAGCAATCAGGGTACTACCAAAATACTATATATGCATCGCCACATTTTACCTTACAACTAAAGATAATAAACAATATTTTGTTTGACCAGTTCTTTGACCATGCAATCGGTATCAACGTTCCAAGGTCCCGGTTCCTACCAGTCAAGGCAACATCAGATTTGCAGCTAGTACAGGTTTGCATATAATGCTGAATAAAAGTATGCAGATAATGCTCTTCCTCACAATCTAACTGAATATTTTTTGCCTTGTAGTCTGATCTATACACCTTGGTTGATGGCTTTGTCACACGTAATTCAGCGAGAACAAATCCATCAAACCCCTCAATTGAGCTGGGTCCTGAGTTCAAAAAGGTCAAGCTCTAGCATTAATTCCTCACAGAAATAAGTTCTAACATTGAGTTGTAAGTTCCAACATTGAGTTGTAAGTTTCAAATGCAGATAAGATTGTTTTCTTTCTTCACATAATGACAGGTTGGGAGTTTCCTTGGTCGCTTCAAGTCAATCCCTAGCATAGTTGAACTTGACAGCTTAAAGGTTTCTGGTGATGTTTGGTTTGGTTCTGGCATTGTGCTGAAGGTACATCTTCCTAATACTTGCAGAACAACTTCCTTCCTTCGCACAAATGACATGTATTTGAAGACTGTATATCATGCTACATTTTATAATTGGTGGATAAATTTTATGTGGACAATTTGCAGCACCCCTTTCTTTCTTTTTTGGTTAAAAGCACCCCTTCGCATGTTGTTGCTATGAGCTTTTTGCGAAGATGCATACCTTACAGTGCTAAAGCCTTGGGAGTGATGACATTTCTCTGTAATTTTTAGGGGCAAGTGACCATTACAGCAAAACCTGGTGTCAAGCTAGAAATCCCAGATGGAACTGTGATTGAGAACAAGGTATATTTTCTCAAGAGGCACACACTTGTAGTCTTGTTGATCTCAAGAATTTTGCAGTTTTAAAGCAAACAGATGCCATAGTTTTTCTCTGCTTAATGTTTATCAGCATTTATATTACCTTCAGGGTAATTTTGAAGGGAAGAACTGTCACATGCTTATGCTAGTTAGAATTTGTAGATGATATTTTAGCATTTCACTTCTGAAAAGAAAGTAACAAAAAAATTGAAATGCAAGGTTGTCATATCGCGATGAAAATCAAAGCTTGATAGTGCAATTGATGTTTTATTTCAGGATATTAATGGTCCTGAGGACCTTTAGATGGGCAACCACTGAACAAGCTGCATTCACCAAGTGGCAGATAGTTGTTCACTGTTTATCTGTAGATCTGAAGAGGCTCCATGACACTGTGGAGAATATTCATTACCCAATTTTGCTTCAATATAATCATTAAACAATCATATGTATTTTACATACTTTTGAGGGAATATTTTACATACTTTAGTTCTGCTTCTTGTCCAATTTTTTTGTGGGCTGGTACAAAAGATCTTGTCCCAGCAACTACCATCTCAGCATGAATCTAATCATAGCAACATGGACTTGAAATGTCAGTAAATTATTTTACCCATTCCTCTGAAATTTGGGCACTGTCCATAAATACATTATTTTCCTCATCATTTGCAAACAAAACAGTCATTTTTCTGCAGGAGTGATCACTTCCAATAGCTCTATATCCAGCTTCAAAAGGAGAATCAGGCTGTAACAAAGCATGGAAGCAAACAATTCTACATCAGTACATGAATGTGCTAACCAAATTAGGAATTTGATAAACTACAAAATTTTACCGGTATCTCACTCATCCCCTTTTCCCGTATCCAAGCTCCGGAGGGACAATTACTCTCCTCTGCATGACCAATAGCATACAGGATAACAGAGATAGGGTCAGTAAGATAGTTGAGGTGAAAGACTGAATTCTTTTTGCGATCACTTGTGCTACTTGTCCTTGTGCATACCTTTCCCCTACTTTCATCCCCTCAGTTATCGTGTACATGGCGGCTGGAGGCTTTGGTGCTGCTTGTGCTGAGTATAGCCCATTGGCATTGTCTGCGAAGTCCCGCTTTCGCTTCTTTCCCAGGCAGTGACCCAACAATGAACTCATAAGGCTACTAGAACAAGACACACAAACATCTTAATTCTAATTGCCCTGGAGCAGGAGTACCCTTGATAGCACACAAACAAAGATCAGGAGCAGTTTGCCACATCACCTGTGCGATACTTCTGTTCCTGCTAGGAGCTTGGACTCGGCTTGACACTGCGGTGATACCTCGGTATATGCAGTCGAAATGAACCTTCAGAGTTCAGAGTTTCAGTTAAGAAAGATATGTGGCTGCAGTTGCTTAGAACAGCAGAAGGGGAAGGTTTTACCTGCACGGTTGAACCTTTCTCAGCAGTTGGACCCTTCCTTCAACAAGATCAGTACTTGAGTCCATCAGCTGCTACCAAAAGCTACCAGATCAGATTGCTCGGATAGCACAAATGGAGTTCAATTAGTCCATTTGTAGCAAAGCTTCAGCATTCAGCAAGGCTGTAGCTTTGCAAACATGTGCACACAGATGCAGAAACAGAGAAACTAAACCAACAGCGCAAGGAAGCAAGCACACCGACTTACGCGCAGTGACATAATCCTGCGGCGGCACGACAATGCGTCCCCTCCTCGCGGCGAGCGAAGGCGGCGGCGGCGAGACGGCGGTCAAGAAACCGGCGGAGAGGAGCTGTACGGCTGCCCGCCGCCGGGAGACGGTGCCGGGAGGCAGCAAGGGACGCAAGTCTCCCTCGAAGGATGGGAAGGTGCAGACGAGAGGAGCCGGAGGCGGTGGAAGGTTCTAGAAGGCAGAGCAGAGGAAGCCATGGCAGAGTGGTAGGATTGATTGGAGGGGCCGAAATGGCGCGCGCGGAACTGCCACGTCATCATCACCGTATCCATAAAGCAGACAGCCGCAGCTCCTGGTCGATGGGTATCTGGAATATCCCATTCCCCACTTGTTTATTTATTTCGAAACCAACATTTCCATCCAAAATTTAAAGTCCATTTGTCAGACGTCAGTTTCCAATTCTTGGTGAAAACTTTAATTGTATATATGCTGGCTTGTTTTTTTAACTTCAAGCATTTGCAATCTATTCTGATTTGAAGCATAAACAAACAAGGACTTTGCTTGTGAAATCAATTCAAGGGCAGCCAGAAGATACATTATAAAGCAACGACAAGAGAAATCTGAAAGAACAAAATGAAATAGAAATATATTCCATTCATAATACCATTCACAAGGGTTGCCTCTATACAATTTTGCAGTTGCCAAACTCAGACGATTTGCTGCTAGGGTGCTGAAAACCGACCGATACAATTTGCTACCGCAGCCTTTGGCTCTAATTTCCTATAAGAACGTGTAAATTGGCCCAAAGATGACTTATCCCAGGTCCAAACATATGCACAACACAGGCACTAGCTCTCTATAATAACAACACCTCCATTTCTGATTGGCCTCACCGGCCTTTCTATGTCAACATTACTGGTAGGCGTTGTTGGCATTGAACTTCCTGAGAGCAAGGATCGCTTTTGCTTTGGTGGCTCCCTGTCATCATCAACAAATGAGAAGAATCTTTTGAGGCTGCGCGATTTCGATGACCCTCCTTCTGCAGAGATAGATTCTGTCGGTTCATGTCTCAGGTACCGGTAGCATGATGTCAAGTAAATGAGCAGTGCGAGACACATGCTGCACCACAAATGAGGAACAGGCCTATGAAACTCTCAAGGCGGAGCTGGTTCGAGTCCACAAACTCGGTGTTGTCAGCTGCACATCGCCCGTCCTGAGCCACTTGTCATGGATCCGCTGCAGTTCCCTTCTCCGACAGTGTTAGGATTGCGGTGGACAGGTCTACTTGCAGAGGGAATCCCTTGGAAATGCCTGAAAGAGTGAGGTTTTAAGATGCTATGTTTGAATGAAGGAAACAAAGTGATCTACACTTCAGATATAAGACTCTGCTGCAAAACAAGTGCAAGAATAGCTCCATAATCTTAGTGTGTGGGGCTAACAACTGTGTGAATAGTAGATGGAACTCTTTAGTTAATACTGTAAGGTTACAGTAGATAATCTTGTAAGGAATTATCAAATTTGTTTCTATTTATATTCCTAGAATAGAATGTGTTTCAAGAGAACGTAAAGTTCAATGTACTTACAAAGCCCCATCCTCTACTGGTGAAATCTGAGCCAGCTACAGCAATCTTGCAGTTAGTTGACAGGAACAGCTCAACATAGGGCGCTCATCACAATGGCCATAACACCTCCTTTCTTAGGGCCTTTCTTGAGGTTATCAGCATATTCTTCAGGAGAACCTAGAGCTTTCAGCCTCGACCGTGAGATGTTGAGTTCCTTGACCATGTATTCTTGTGCAAAAGAACCAACTTGGAAACCAATAGGATAATCACTATTTTTCAGGTCATCAAGTCCTCTTATGGCAGTATCGAGTTGTTGCACGGTTAGGATGGAAGTAAGACTTGCGGTATAGCTGGATTGAATGATCAAAACAACAAACATATATGATCAAAACACCACGTCCTAAGGTGCTCATAGTGTTTTCTCCTGGTTAAAAAAATTAATGATGGAGGTGACATGTAAGAAAAGATGGAGGTGACACGTAAGAACAGAAGATCGGTTGCACTGAAAGGTAGGACAGGAAAGGCTAGTTTACTCACTATGTGCAAAAAATAGAGTTGAAAAGCTGAACCTGCAGAGAATAAAACAGATCATAAGCACTCATTTCATAGGAAACAATGAAGCCAACAAAAAACATTTAGCAATATGTCTGGAGAAGTACTTGAAGCTCTCAAAAGCATTTAGCAATACATCTCAAGAAGTACTGACAGACCAAACTAACAAATAGAGGATGATACAACATGATATCACATGAAATAAATTATGCAAACACAGACATCTTTTCTTGTTAATTGCAGAATTTAAGTTTTTTTTTAGCAACCAGAATTTAAGTTCCTTTTTAATCACTAGATGTTCCATTTGAACAAATCATCAATGTTGAAAACAAAGTTTAAGGCTACTAACAATGTGTACTATGTTGCACAGGAACATTGGAAAACTTAAATTCGTAAGTGAAATGAACAGATGTACGTAAGTGAACAGGGTGCAATTCAGCTCCTTCCTTACCAAACAATAGTTATTAGTTGTTGTCGGTGAGCCACGGAATTCATCATTGATTCGATGCTCAAGAACCCAAATAACCACACCCACAACAAGAAATGACAACCCTGTGACACACCACATCCCCAATGTAAATGGCTGCAAGAAAGCCCAGGAATTTGTTATATGCTTTTGACCGGAGCCAAGATAACTAGGCCTGACTCAATAAAGGGCTGGGTGAAATCAAGGGTTTGAGTTCTGCTCATTGTAATTGCAATGTCCCCTATTGCTGCATCAAACTTCTGCAGGATAAGGTAACTCTGATCATTCATTATCATGTGAAGAAGTGTGCAGGAGGAAAAACATAACAAAAAATTGCTTGTCCATACTTACATTGTCCGCAACCTTCTGTACAAGTTGATCATAATGAGGATTTTCATTACCACTGCCAAAAGGTTCAAACCTGTATGTAACTGGATAAGGAAGCAAAGACAATGCTTGAGTGAAGACATCGATGCAATAGCCTGTCATCTTCCAGTAGCATTATCTAGGGTGACAAATGCTTTAAAGCTATGTCTGTTGGGGACGCCGATTATCAACTCCTTGGCATTAGAAGGAAAGACCCAACCTCGAGGTTTCTGCAGTCTCCAGGCCAAATGACATCATATAGACGTTGATTGGCAAGAGAAGTATTAGGAGGCTTCGAATATTGGTCTTCTGGAAGGACGGTCGATAGCAATCTTGTATAGTTTGACCAAAACCAATGGTACGCACGCCATTTCCAATTATGCTTATGATGTCATAGGCAGGATGAATGAGTTCCCCCTGAGCATTAAATTGCACTTGGCCAGATGCCCCAGTGAAGTTCACCTGTCTAATCTTACCCAGTAATCTTCTTCCCATGTCAAAAACACTCATGGCTTCAAGGTGAAGACTTCCCCCAGTTTCATCATGCAACCTTGAGTCATTTGTAAAGGAAATCCTTCCACCATCATCAAAGAAGGCGTCCCAAGGCCGAGCTACTGCCCACACACTATCATAGACGTAAAACCATAAGCACTTAGGCGAAGATCACTGTGGTTGTATTTCTTGCTTAAGCTCCTCCACTTGGACATCAAAGTACTCTTCATCTTTGATTCAGGGATGTGTGGACGTACAGTCAAAACACCTTGCATGCCATTTATAGTTTCAGCAGGGACTGATGAATTAGCATCGAGATAAGAAGAAAGCCAATCAGTTGCAATCCATACATAACCATTGCCCATCATGTTTAGTCCGTTTGCAAGTGATAGAAGCTTGAGACCGGGATCCGCACCAGTATGGAGGACAATAACACGAGACTCCATATTACTAACAGTAACCAACAAATTTAGAAGATCACTTCTCCTAGCATTGGAGGGAAACCCAACCTTGTAGGAAATTTTGCAGCGCCTAGCAGTAAGTTCATCATCCAAAGCAGCAATGCCATTTCGGCCATAATCATCATCAATGTATATGGCAGTAACTATCTTCCATTGGTAGTAATCAACAACTGCCGCCACAGCTGCCATTTCGTAGAGATCACTGGGCATAGTCCGTACGAAGAATGGGAACTGGATTGATGATAGTGTTGCATCAGATGCAAAGGACATCAAAGGGACTTGGAGCTCATTTGCGACATACGAAATGATATGGGCAATGGTAGAGCATTGTGGCCCAATGATTGCAATAACATCAGTCTCCATGAACTGCAAAGCTGAAAAAGGGAATACTGTATCATATCTATGAACATAACTCTAGAATAGAAGCACACACTATTGAAGAGTGCAAAACAAATGGTAGTGGTATTAAAGATGTTCTACCTTCAACCATGCCAAGGAAACCATCATCACAATTTGTATCCCTCATGTCAACATGTAACGTTGTTCCATTTAGAACTGTCGGATCAGAGTTGATATCCTCCAAGGCTGCACGGATAGCAACCGCTGCAACACCTCCAGTGGTGGAGTTAAACCGAAGAATAGAACCGATACTCACAACTGAAGGCCTTGCAGCTAAGCTAATGTGGATCCCATTAGGGAAGAGGAACAGGGAGAGAAGCAACAACATGCGAAACACTATCTTCATTCTGGCTCAAATTGTTCAAAGGCTGCTGTCAATGAGTTTGAAAAGTGGGAATTCTGTCAAAAAAAAAAAGACAGAGACACTGTTATTAGGATGGACATATAGAAATGTGCAAAAGAATCAACATGTTGATACTATAAATCAAGAAAATAATCTACAAAGGATATCAACAAATGTAGACATGACGGAATCATCAAATATAGGAATTTATAACAATATGAACAGACAGATTGTACAATCCAAAGAAAAGCAACTTAGATTATTTTGATAATATCAATAAAAGCTTCCTTATCGGGAAAAATACTGACTAAATATATCATGAATGAGTATACCCATTTTGGTACAGAACAAAATGTTTTGTGTGCCCGCAATTCATGATACTTTTTTTTTTTGCGAGAGCGCAATTCATGATACATATCTACCCGCAAAAAAAATCATGATACATATCTAACTATTTCTGGGAAGAAGAGAAACATTCAACTAAAAAAAGCACTTAAAGTGGGCCTCAGACTCTTCCTGCAAGGATCATCCAGAGCCAACTTTGCTCATATGGCTGTATCCCATAAACCAGATGCGTTTGTGGTCCATTAGTTAATAGCGATAGATTAAAGTGTGGATGTCTCACTCCATCTGTTGCAATTTGCACACCCTTTTGCTACGAATGAAAAGAACAAAAGCCGGATCTTCATACCTTGGCACTCGGCAAGGCATAAGAACCAACCAATCAAGATGTCCATTCTATTCCTTGTGCCGAACTCGAACAAGCAGACAAGAAGAAACAAACACACATCCCACACTCAGGTGCCCACACCAGATTTTTTTTTTTTGGCAAGTCAAAATGTCAAACAATCAATTTTGGAATTGCTAGGCACGCTTCCCACGAGGTACATTCCATACTACTATTATGTTCCAACACAAACTATCGAGGGTGCTTCCTGCAAAAGTGCAGCAAAGCCTCAATTACCAAGCAACCGAACGAACTAGATACGAGCATCTTCGGACGGGCCACTCATGCGATTTGTGCGTGCTTGTCAAGTGATGACCAACAGGATGAACCAAAGTGAATCCTTGTAACGAATTCCTTGCTCCATCTCCAATCAAACCCCACAAAAAAAAGGCCAGGTGCTAATGCTGCCAGGAGTTACTAGTATTGCTGAGGGGGGGCATTGGCAAGAAACATCGACAGAGGAACTAGAGGAAACTCAGCCAAAGGACCCAATTTTGCTCCGAATCAGCTCTGGGAACCTGAGAAATGAGGGAAATGGCAGCCATTGGTGGTTGGGGACATGGGGATTTGCTGGGCTCCAAGAAGGAAATGCTGAAGAGGATGTTGTCTGTCTTGCTGGTGCCGACGCGGAAACAGCACGAGGTTAACCAACGCAGCGTCTTCATCCCCGACTCTTCGGGCGGCATGACAGGTTCTTATTCCACCCTTTCTCGCAGCACTTTTCGGTCTTGGCGCCACGCCGCCCATCATCTTCCTCCTCCCGCCGAGTACGGTTTTGCGTGTGTGGATGCATAGGCATGAGCAGAGGTGTCGCTAGGCGGCGGTAGCGGCGAGCGCAAGCCCTGCAGAGGTGCAGCATCTGGAGAACGGCGGCTGACGGTCAAGGTCGTGCTCATCTTCACCCTCGTCATCTTTCCGCCGCCCAGGACCTGAGCTCCTCCATTTCATTCATCTCGCCACGTATCTCCAACTCTGCGGTTCTGTCCCTCTGCTCAGCTCTCAGCAAGGTGCGTGCCTCCCTCTTCCTCCTTTTGGGTTGCTGGCAGCTGCAGCCCGCAGCATCCATGCCTCCTTGTTCTCCCGTGTGGTCTCCGTTGCTGCCCACCCCATCCATTGTCTCTCGGTATGCACCAATGTGTTCGACGAAATGGGCACAAGGTACCCCCCCTTCTTTTTCCTGTCAGTTTTGCTTGCTGAGATAGGAATGGCATGTTCTGTATTTACTCGTGGGTGCACCTTGTTAAGCTTCATACATGGATGAAATTATTGTCTCCTAATTAGTTAGATGACTTAAGAGAAGTTTCCTAGGCTCAACAATAGCAGTTAAATAGTGCAAAAGGTGGGGGCAAATTAATCTTTTTGCAATCCATCACCCCTATCATAACCAACCATCTTAGTATGACCCTGTATTGTGCAGATGCCAGGTCATGCACACAAATGATATGCATTCTAATAGACATATTAATCATTCGAAGCAATGCTTATTGTTACTATACCTATAATGTGTTCCATTTCACATCAAAATCAACTAGGGGGTTCTAAGACTGTTGTGTTCTACTTCAGATCAGCTTGAAATTCTACTATTTTATCTCAAATTACAGAAGCATTATAGAGAAACACGTGCAAACTATAGTGGCTATTAAGTACTATGCAACTATGTCTTAGTAAACCATAATTTCCCCCATTAATGTGATTACATTGCTCTCGGTGCTCTTCCTTATAGTTTTCCACTTTTTTCCAGGTGATCTGCCTGCATTCAAGCATTCACATTTATGAGCAAAATGTTCCCTAAAAGCTAATGATCCAGTAAGTCAACCTATGAAGTAAAACAGTGGCACCATTTTTCACTGTGTTTGCTCAACTTTTGCATTTTCCACTTCTCTCTGTCTTACCATATTGTTCATTTTATTTCCCCAATGAACAAGTACTGTGTGGGCCTATCTTTTCACCAATGAACAAGTACTGTGTAGAATGCAAGTTTTCTATATCTAAGCACACTTGAAATCGATAAATTGATATTTGTGCTTCAATCCATATGTATTATTTGTTGGTTGCCATTTAGTTAATATCCGCACAACCTTTCTTGTTTAAAATGTAAGAATATTGAATGCCAATAATAATTCAGTTCAGACTACAACATTTGCATTAATTGCACAGATTGAGGATGAGAATGGAGGTAAAAATATTTTATAATGTTAAATTGCTATGCAGTACATACACTCAAAGCTATCAATAGCTCCAAGTTTGGTCATAAGATATGAGTAATGTCTCTTGATAGATATTTTGTATACTTCCTTTCATTGTATCAAGATGATTGCGATAAGTTTACATAATTTGTTACTTTGCTTTGGGGTAAGTACCGGCACTTTATAACATATCGAGAGGGCTAATTATATTTATTGTCACATACCCACTACTTATATTTTTGGAAAAAATCCATTTTGACCATCAACTATCTAAGTTTGGTTTGCCATCGAACTTCAAATGACCATCAATTGTCAAAACCGTTCAAATTTAGCCATCGGGCGGTTTTGATGGGCGGTTTTCAATTTTTTTATTTACAATTTAGTCCTTAGATCTTAAAATGATTATTACTTTTTTCTCATACTTCCGAGTGATTCTTGTCACGCATTCGTAATGGTGAGCTTTGTCTTTTCAAATGTTATTTATACTATTTTATCACTATTTGTTATATTATTCTTATGTTGTGATGTAGAAACAACAATATATGAAAAGTAAAATAAACAGGTACAAAATAATATGAATAACATTTTAAAATATAAAGCTCATCATTAGAACATGCCCACAAAAAATCACTTAAATCGAAGATATGAGGAAAAAATAGTAATCATTTTAAGATCCAAGAACTATTTTAATCATTTTATTTACAGTTTAGTCCTTCTAACTTAAAATGATTACTATTTTGTACTTGTATCTCTGATTTAAATGATTATTGTGGTCATGCGTTCTTATGAGCTTTATATTTTAAAATGTTGTTCATATTATTTTGTACTCGTTTATTTTACTTTTCGTATATTGTTGTTCCTACACCACAACATAAGAATAATATAACAAATAGTGATAAAATAGTATAAATAACATCTGAAAAGACAAAGCTCACCATTATGAACGCGTGACCGCAAGAATCACCGAAATCGGAAGTATGAGCAAAAAGTAATAATCATTTTAAGATCTAAGGACTAAATTGTAAATAAAATTGAAAACCTATCAAAACCACGATGGCCAAATTTGAACGGTTTTGATTGATGGTCAAAGATGTCCGTTTTGAAGTTCGATATAAACCAAACTTAGCCTATAATTGGATGGTCAAAAATGGACTTTTTCCTATATTTTTTGTCACATACATGATGATTACGACAAGATTTGGTTGATGCATATTAGAAGTTTGTACATGTTTTGTTTTGTTACGAAATGGAAAACAATAGTGACTTAATAATGATTACCTGTTAGGTTGTTGCTAGATTAGAACTCTGGTGTTGCATTTGTTTTTGCAATCATATTCATATGTATATCAGTTTTGCTGTTGCCGAGGGTGTGTTCCAGCCTCGGTGAGAGCTCGCTTTTCTTGCGATGGTGTGTTCATGCCTCGAGTGAGAGCTCCGCTTTCTGTATCAGATGGTGTGTTCATGCCTCCCGCCAGTGAGAGGGAATCGTCGAGGATCGGTGAGTTTTCTTTCAATTTAGAGTACATGATTTGCAAAAAATCCTGTGCAGTCACATGGGGTCTTAGAAGTGCAAAGGTGGGTAACGATTTATGGAACCAATATTCTGGGGGGTTGTATTACGTATTTTACATTTAATTTCATAACAATTTTGGCTAATGGGCTTCAATTTATGGAACCGATTTTTGTAGTGGTTGTACTACATATTTTCTGTTAGTTTCATAACAATTTTGGCTAATGGACTTCGATTTTATTGGCACCAAATGACTGTTTGGGCCGTCTTGTTTTGTATGTCATGTTCAATAAAATTCAATTATATTGGCCCCAAATGGCTGCTTGGGCCGTCGTGTTTGGGTTGCCATATTCGGGCCGACAGTCTGTTCATTGGTTTGGCCCATCATTGTTTCTTTGCTTACAGATGTTAGTACTATGTGTACATGTGTGTTGATGTGTCATTGCTTCCCCACAGGTGTCTTCTAACGTGTCATTGGTTCCTTATAGGTGGCACGCAGCGGCATGTGTCTGTTGGGTGCTGATGCGTGTTCTTTGGCATGTAAGCGTAGCTACTGACGTGTCAATGTTTGGGTTTCTTCGGTGCTGAGTTGTATCTATATGTAAGCCCTGATGCATCTATAAATGCAATGATATTTGGGACTACCGTGTTGTAGTTTGGCTCAGTTGAGGTTGTGATACTATGTCGTGTTGAATTGGTGTGTGCATGCTCGTATCTCTCGTATGTGGGATAATTGTGGCGCTCGAGATGAGCAGCCTGCTTTTGCATCTTGATTTGGTACTTATAGATGATGGAGGTACATGTGTTAGGCTGCTTTGTTGTTGTGTTGAGGCATTTGCATGCTGATTGAATCGTTTTGCGTAGAGGGATATCAATTCATTACAGTTTCAATTAAATTTAGTCGCACCGTTGGCGCGCAGGAGGCGCGCGCAGTCTCTAGTACTACTAATATTATGTTCCAACACAAACTGTCGAGGGTGCTTCCTGCAAAGTGCAGCAAAGCCTCAGTTATCAAGCAACCGAACGAACTAGATACGAGCATCTTCGGACGGGCCACTCATGCGATTTGTGCGTGCTTGTGATGGCCGACAGGATGAGCCAAAGTGATGGCTCCATCTCCAATCAAGACCCCAGGGGTAAAAAAACGCCAGGTGCTAATGCTGGCAGTGAGTTACTAGTATTACTGTGGGGCAACAAAGATCAACAGAATTCCAGCTCCAACTTTTGCTCCGAATCAGCTCCGGGAACCCGAGGTGCTAATGGGGGCATGGGGATTTGCTGGGGCTCCAAAAAGGAAATGCTGAAAAGGATGTTGCCTGTCTGCTGGTGCCGACGCGGAAACAGCACGAGGAAGGAGGTGGAATTGCAAGGGGACTTACGCGGTGCTCGCCGGGAGAAGAAAGAAATCTTGGTTCGTCGTCTCCGCGTCCGGCCGCTGCTCTGCTTGACTCCTCCTCAGGACCCCAGGAGGACCGGGCGGCGCTGGCCTTCCCTGTCCCTGTACCTGGAGCTCATTTTCTCGGGGGGTCATTAAATTTTGGAGCCTGGCTGGCTGTTTATAGGAAGGAGAAGGGGACATGGAGATTGGGAGACGGCAGGTGGGCCCCACGGGAGCCAAATGACACCCCCTTGTGCAGATGCAGGTGAAACCATCGGTGGACACGGCGTGCCACGTCATCCGTGAACCCACATCATTGCAGTGTGGGCCATCTGTTGACTAGCTGTAGAATCTTTTACCGGTAGTTTTTTTTCTTTTTTTTGTGTGTGCAAAAACCTTTGGCAGAGGTGATTGACTTCATGACTTGGACCTCTAATCCTCTAGTGAGGAATTACCTAAATTATCTTTGTCATCAAATGATAAGTGAAATCTTTTACAAGGAATAGTAGCACGGAATTTACTATAAGCTTTGAGATAATATTTTGGGAAGAAAAAATGATTGATATAACATGCCATACATTTGGAGAAGCTAGAGATTAATTGTGGCCTTTCAAAACTCTAGCTAGCTAGTATAATTCAAACTGGTTAGCTTTTACGATCTAGCTTTTATAATCCCACGAGCTACCTACTCTTAGCTTCTAGTACCAACTTCTACGTTGGGGGTTTCAGAAGCTCCGATTGATGCAAGTAAGAGAGACATAATAATTTTACAAAGTGTATCTAGTTTTAACTTTTTCTAAACACCTAGATTTTACTGTATATTTGTATATAACCTTAAATATAGGTGTATAGAAAAATTCATATATCCAGAGAAACTAAACCAACTTATATTTTGAAACGGAAGAACGCAAGGAACACTAAAAGCTCGTGTAAATAAGTTGCCGCATTTTTGCGCTGTTTATGTGATTGTCACGTTTTGTTTACCCATCTAGTGTCATGATCGAGCTGTCTCCTAGTTAAAAGAAAACAAAAGTCATAGCAAATGGAGTATTTACCAAGGGGTTAAGCAGGTCCAGGATCAGAGTCCACACATCATCATTTGTGCGTGCACGCGTGTCAGATCCCCAGTGGTAGATGGAGATGGTACCCCAAGGCCCATCGCCGTGCTAGATCTGTTGCATCTTCACTTGGTGTTGGTCGCGCAGGACAGGCCATTGGCCAATGGCCATTGATGTTTGGTTTGTCAAATTTGTGAATAATGTTGAATTGAAATAGTGTATTGGTTGGAAATATATATAAAAAAGCATGTTGGAGCATATACTGTGAGAGAAAATGTGATTGGAAGTTATAGGTGAATAGTGAATTGAAGTCTAAATTAAGGAAACTAAACAGGCCGGATCTCTCATTGATAGATAAACCCTAGCTAGTAGCCTAGGCAGTGCAGGCAGGGTGTGGGTGACACAATGCAAGTAACCAGTTGCTCCCTCCACATGCAATCTCTGGAGTGTGATTGGGCAAAGAAAGGAATAGAGATTTTTTTTTGTTCTTCTTTATATATGACCACAGGATATTTCGCTTGTTCTTGGGTCATGTCACGACGGTAAGGTATATTCTCCTGATCGTTGCTGCCTGCCTGTTCTTTGGGTCATGTCAACGACAGAGTTTGGTTATCAACCACCGCCGGTCCCTTTCTCTCGAACAAACCAACCACGAATCAGAGAGTATTTTTTTTCTCATTCTCCTGTCCCAAAATATAAGGTCTTGTTGACTTTTACTGATCACGTTTGACCGATCGTCTTATTCAAAAAATTTATGAAAATATTATTTATTTTGTTATGACATGTTTTATCACCATGTATATTTTAAGTATATCATAATTGTTTTTACATTATCATAAATTTTTTGAATAAGACATGGTCAAACGCGATCGCGTCAACAAGACTTTATATGTAAGAGAGAGTATCAAATTAGTACCAGCCACCAACGAAACGAACATAGGTCTGGATAATCAGCACCCAGGTATTAACAGGCTCGTTATTCTTGCCGTATTTGTGATAGATGTGTGAATTGAACATCTCTGTCTCAGGGACAGGAATAAAGTTGGAGGTGACACCTGACGTAGACAAATAATGCTACTAGGAGACTAGCAGTGACAGCTTGTGGGACCAGCATCAGCTAGCTTTCCTTGCAGCGATAATAATCTTCGTTACTTGCACAAGCTACTACGATCGATCTTAATAAAATCTTGACTAATAGTCTAATACAATAAAGGTTAGCAAGTGATTCAACTCAAGTCATGGAAATATTGAAACCACCCATTTTACTAGCATGTAATTAACTTGTTACTGCATGATCGATAATTCGATATACATGTGGATATCGAGGAGTATAGTATGAAAAGGACAGGTGCCAAATTATTCTTGTACTACTAGATATCAAAGTGCGCCTAGGTTAGGTTGACAAACTAACGATTCGCGAGAAATTAATTAACCAACAACTACGTAGAGCTAGCGAATACAACGTGTAACACGACACCAAAACCTACCTCAAGGACCAGCTCGGACACCTATGAGGAGCTCTTCGTCTTCTTCCTTGTTTCTTCTAAAAATGGAGGAGCTCAAGGAGAGAGGCTTTTCGAGGAGTATAACAGTACACCGCATCCGCCAGACCGTTACTTATTATAGTATCTATACATCTTTGCAAGTATCATGCTACAAAAAATTCCAACAATACAAATACGTGAAAGATCAATCATTTAACAACCGTTTTCTACCAACAAAATGAACATATTTTCGCAGTGTTGTGTTGTTTGTTTGTAAAAGAATGTTGCAATTCAATCACCTTGGTTTGTATTTTCAAATTTTCACCTTATAACTTTGTTTAAAAATTTCCGCAACAACGCGCATAGTACAGTATTCCATTTGGAGAGAATTCCTTCGTTACCATCAAAAGCTATCCCCGTCGCCATAAAAATCACAGAATTCCTTCACTGCCATGAAGATGTGAATTTTCATTCCTTGGTTGCCATCTCCGTTACATACTTGTGTCATGTTCCTTTAGTGCCATCAGATTACGTATTTTTGTTCCTCCTCAATTGCCATTGAACAAACGCCGTGGGACGGCTCGCTCGAGGAGCAACGTTCCTTCTCGCTGCACCTCCAGAGTCCCAAAGCGGCACGCCACGGCGATGCTCCGATCCTGGCGTACCTCGCGCACCACGCCGGAATGACGGACCAACGCCGGAATGGAGCGCTCGTCGTCGTCGACCGTGTGCGCGGCGGCTGCACACCAACGCAGCTTCCCCGCATCGCCGCCCATAGTCAGTCAAACACCTACGCAAGGAATAAGGCCGCTCTCAGCTTTTTTTGGGCCGTGCCCACGAACCGGATTCCAACTTTCTGCAGTTCCTTTCTTGCACATCCGCCATACTCAATACTAACTATAGCACGGAAAGGAAAGGATTCTCTCCACATTTAAATCGCCAAGTTGAAGTGTTTTTTTTTCCCTAAAAAAAGGCAGAGTCTGGTAAATTTCGACTCAGTTTGGAACAAGGAATGAATTCCTCGTCAACAACTATCATCGAGAGTCCTTTTCATCGTAAAATTCCTGGAATTCATGCATTCCAAACAGGCGATTGAAATCTGCTTATGGATGGTTTAGACAGTGGTGAACCCAACAAGATATTCCTCCATTTCAAATTATAGGTCGTTTTGACTTTTCTAGCACATGATCTTTCATGCACCTAAATGTATATCATGTCTAGATAAATAGCAAAATCTATGTATGTAGAAAAACTAAAATAACCTGGATTTTGGAACAGATTAAGTATCATGGAATGTGATAGCCAAATCAAAGTGCTGGTGAATCCTTAACCAGGGTTGAAGTCAGTAAGGAAAACAGAGGTAGGCCAAGACATCGCAAGTCGCAGAATATTTTTCCTCAACAACTCAATTTCAACTCTCCGAACCAAATAATAATCCGCAAAGTAAGAAAAACAGTTGTATCATGTGAACCATTTCTAAGTTCTTAAGTGAGCAAGTATCGTCATAGGTCGGCAAGACCATTTAGCTGCCTTACACGAAAACCTGTGCCTTCCCCTTTCTCATCATGACCTAAATCTAGCTAGAGCGCTAGTCCACCTTTTTGCTCTCTTGGGATTTATCATCTTGCTCTTCTTCACCGGCTTCCTCGCCTTCAGTTTTTGACTCGTCAAACTCCAGTAACTGCATGTGCAAAATACATATAATATAGTCAATCCATCTTGCCAAGACATCTTCTATACTTGCCTACGTTCGGGGAACAAAAAGGGATAAACTTTGCGCTGCCACAACAAAAATAGAATGGGATGACAACGAGATGAACAAAATGACAGGATGGAACTACAGAACAC
The DNA here is from genome assembly GCA_022644695.1 of Cenchrus purpureus. Lineage (NCBI taxonomy): Eukaryota > Viridiplantae > Streptophyta > Magnoliopsida > Poales > Poaceae > Cenchrus > Cenchrus purpureus. The sequence goes on from CP053464.1 coordinate 4,373,305, forward strand.
CAACAACACTATAGAGCCCATTAATCATCACAAAGTAAAAATACCAACTCAGCCCAAGGACAAACATTTCCTGCATGACTCGGCTGAAGATCTATTACATAGGTAAGAAAAAGGCTGGAGGTGCAGAAACCCGAATGTGCAAATGGAAGGGCCTCATAAGGAGACTGACTTGGGTAAAATCATAAGTTCAAAGTGACTAAGAAATCTGATCCACCCCCCCCCCCCCCAAAAAAAATACTGGGTAATAAAACTACAGTAACCGTAGCATGAAATGAACTATTGCCATAAGATCCTTCTCTTGAAATCCCTGCGCTAGTTTTCGAGTGGCACTGTTTTGCAGTATCAGTTAAGAGGCAAGCATCAAAACTGAAAACCTCATGAACAGAACCGGGCCCATGTAAAGGAACATATAAAGTACTCAGAATCTGACCTGTTTTACTTCTCCACTCCACAAACAGTGAACAGCAACAAAACCAATCACACCAGGAACAATGTATAGTAGAGCAGGCTGCATATGCCCAAAAATGACCATATCAATATTTCAGAGATGACAGAAACAAGGGACAAAAGGTAGTAAACCTGAGTAAAGGAACCCACCTGTGCAGCTTGAAACCAGTTCATTACAATGATGGTCACTGTCATACCCAGAGTGTATCCCAAAAATGCACTGTTGAAGTAACGGTTCTTTATACCTCTTGAGACATCAAAACGCAGGGCAAGTGCAACAAATATGCCTGGAACCAAAAGTACAAATCCATATTACATGCTGAATGACATAGAAACAGCCTGATAAAATCATGGTTTTCTATGCAGCTGATATCAGCTGAATAAAATCACAGTTGAATAAATACAGTGTTTGTCATCTAGGGCTAAAATGGATATGGTAAAACTCAAAGAGGGCATGCAATCAGATATCTTTAAAAAATATATATGAGCATGGACCTAGACATATGCCCAACTAAAACAACAATATCTGAGCACGATCTGATTCCGTTGGACTAATTCTAGTTGCAACACTGATTCTCAGCCAAGTACTAAAAGAATATGTAAATAGCAAAACTAACCAAAAACTATATCATAAATCTAGAAAATCTGATACTTATTACTTCTTTCAATACATCCCCATAGACCAAGACAAAAAGCTCCATTGATGCAACAAATTTGTAAATTGCCCTTACATACTAACAAGGTCCCAGTATACATAGCAGCTTGCTGCAGATAATCATGCAGAATGAAGTTGGCACTCATACTGTGGATGATATATTACCATTCAATCAGGAAAACTGGAAACATATGCAGAATGCAAAATAGCACAAATAGAACTTTTACTACTCACCAGGTATCACAATGTCACCAAGGCCAAGCATAGAGAATGGCCGTGCAGCATCTGCAGTTGGAAACAGAAGCTGTGGGAAAACAAAGCAGAGACAGATTAGTTGAAGGTGAAATGGAACCAACCAACAACAGTATTAACAAAAGACAGTTCACTAACAACGAGCACTAACCTTTATCGAGCATCAAAAGATTTAGCCACACTGACCATAACTGGAGTGAAGAACACCCAGAAAATGTCATACACAAAAAGTCCAGCCTGAAAATGCATTCACATATGAATGCCAAGAAATGAATAGAGAACGAAACAGTGGCACTAAATTGGGAGAAAAACCAAGAGAATGGCTCCAGTTTTAAACGATCCCAAGGATAACATCTCAATAGTGCAAAATTGAAGCTTTAAGAATCTTCAGAACTGAAGTAAAACCAGTGATGTCAACAATCAAATACTTCAGTAATGCATCATTAATTCAATGAAACAAACCTGAATACAGAAAGAGATTAGAACATTATTTGCTAGCCAATATGCCGCCACAGCTAGGAAAGATATGCAAAAAAGTTCATTCTGGGATTGAAGAGCAACAATCTGTGACTTTGTGAACTCCACCGAGAGTGCTGAAATAAGTAATACATAGATTAAACCATCTTCAAGAATAAAGATGGTAAGAGGATAATACATAATACATCAATTTGACAAAGAAAATGAAGTTAGAAACCATACAAATTTAGATCCACATACATGCAGAGCAAGAATGTACTTCCATGCATAACAGATAATTTTCTATTATGACATAAAATGGCCATATCTGCATGGTGAAAATATCATTTTGATTTGTAGGTTGAAAACATAAAACAAAGGTCCAACATGTTTATAACTGAAATGATGAGGATGTGTTCTTAGAAATTATACCAGAAAATTTTTATTTCAATATAAAAAGTATTGTTCAAGATACAGTCAAATAGTACAAAAACTTACCAAGAGAATGGCGTTGTAACATCTCAAGATAACATCTCAACTGAAACAAAGCATAAAAGAGAGTTGATGATCATACAGTGGATAAGTGGAGCCCTCAAACAATGAGATTATCATTCCATTCTTTAATGCAAGAAAGCTTTATAGAAACAATGTTGCACTGAATACGAGAGAGTGAATAGAACGTTAGCTCATAAGTACAGTACTAAGTGTACACATGTCTGAAAAAATATTCCAGGATGGATGGACTTACGAGAGTGAACTCAATGAAGAATGAAGAAGTAAATTCATGGATTAAACCATTGACCAAGTCTTTTGTAAAGAAAGATTGAATAGAAGGGAGGCAATGACATGATACATCTATTTCACTAAAGAAAATGAAGCTTCCATATCCATGGCATGCTTTCAACATTGTCTCCATAATAAAATTTAATGACAAAAAATCAATTAGTCTCATGATTTGCAAGGCAATACTCAGAAGATACATATACATTGAAAACATGTTTCTTACAGCGGTGGAGTTGTGCTTGACAGAACGACAACCGACATAGACAGTAAGACATACTGTCAAGATATCAAATAGCACTAAAGGGTTTACATTAACCACAAGATGCAGTAACATCTCAAAGCTGCATATACTGTTTCAACAAGAATGAGCACAAAGGTCAGATGTTTCATTTTATCAAAGGAAAAGGAAAAGTGGAGCCCGAGGTAAATATTGCAAAGAGATTATCGATTCCATTCTTTTGAAGAAAACGCTTTATAGCAAGGAAGCAATGGCTTGCACTCTTCATTGCTAAGAGAATGAATAGCAAGGTTCCTTTGTCATAATATCAGTGACCCTGCTAAGATGGTGATGATGATGATGATGATACCACAGGAACATTCACAATCTTAGAGAGCCAGAATGCCAAGAATGAAGAAGCAAAGCAAAGACTTTACTTTTATGATCTGAAAGAAACTTGAATAGAAGGAACAATGAATAAGCATAGTCACTTAACAATGGGAAACATCAGCATGGAACAGTCATAATTTTTGGACATTGTTTCCTGCATAATAAAGTCCATGATATAAAAGCTCAGCAGTGCTGTAAGGTCAAAGAATGATTCATGTATCACACCTAAGTCTAGCAAGCAAAATCTGGGTGCTATAACCACATCATGGATACAAGTTCCCAAAATGAAAGCATGCACTGATACAACAGCTATTCTGATATTGATCATCATTCACATTGAATTTTCCACATAATTACCAAAAGAACCAATTTGTCCTTGGCGCCATAATAACAAAGCAATTCCATAAGATCTGGTCCAAAAAAGACACTTAAAGAGGCCAAGTTTTGTTTTCTTAATCAAAAGAAAAGTAAGAAGGTATCAAGGTAAAAGATTGCAAAGGCAGACATGACTGAATTGAACAAGAAACTACCAGCTACTCATATTTGGAGATGCTCATGGACTTAATCTGGGGAAAAAAATCAGAAAGCACCAGTATCACAATCAGGAAGACAGGATCACAAGAACACTGGAAGGAAGTCTGAACAGAGCACACCAAACAGCATAACGATTCGTTCTATGCCTGGGAAGTGGGAACGGAAGGGAATAATGAGGAAAATCACAATCACCTAAGCACCACCCAAGGAGGACTGCGGCGGACGGCCGGCCCGCGGGTCGTCGCGTCCCGTCGCCGGCGGTGAGGCCGGCTGTGCTCGATGGGAGGAGCGTAGAATTTGGGGTCCGGACGGAAAGGATGGAGGAAATTGTGGGGAGGAAGAAGAGGGGAGGAAGAAGAGCGGAGACAATTTTATCTTATTTTTTTTACAGTGAAACGGTGTATAGCAAGACGCCGTTATATTACAATGACAGCGTGGGCCCAACAGTTAAAATTCAACTTCCTTGGTTGACCAGGGACCCACACCCAGAATCCTTTCGAATCACATGCATCATCTATCTGTTTTGAGAACAAACCATGCGCGACGAGTTATTTGTGGACAAGTGATTAAAATTGACAACTTTATATTAAAAATTAGAAAAAAAAGTATCTTCTGGTGTATTGATTTTGTATATTAAAAACCTGGTGAATTGGAAATAAGATCTGACCCAATGAGATCTTCTGATGATGTGTTGGAAATAAGAGATTGCTATCTTCTAATCTTGAAAATAAATGCGATTCTTGTATCGATGTGAAAAATGACTAATGTAATTGAGAAAGATCTACACATTGGCTTGTCTTTTGTGTGGGAAGCTTCTAGAGCTCCTTGTCTTTTGTAGTTGGTTGGTCAAAATTGCATTCTTTGTGAGACAAAATTCAAATGCTAGAATTGTATTTATTTTGGGACAGAGGGGTAATTGAAAAGGATATTGCGATCTTCTAATGTCATTGCAAAGGATATTGTTTTTATTTGAGTGCCTCAGTCACAGCACGCGAGTATTGCCAGCCATACCGTCAAACGATTTATTTCGTACTGCAACGATTTAGTTTATTATACCACCAACTGTGACAAGCCACAAATTATCTTTGGGATGCATTGCCCTCATGAAACTGCACTCAACACGGCTAACACTGGATAATTCAGAGCACTGATCGAATTAGATAAAACCTCAGAAGCATAGCCACAAACAGGTTAGTTGGAACCGGCTGTTTTTAAGCATACTTCAGTATACAAAATTTGTTGTTCAGTTGTTCTCTATGGGAGCAGTCTAAACCTTTAGATCAAGAACATCATATGGAACGAATTACAGGTCCCACAACAAGAATCAGACCAACACACAAAAATCAGATATGATAGCTTCATGTATGACTAAATTGGTGTCAGGAATCACTTGAGCTTGTCCTCTGACATTTCCCAGCCTTCCATGTGTTTTGCTTCACTGAATAGCAATGGGCGGCCATGTTACAGTTCATCATCGATCTGGATGGCAGCACTGGAAGGAAAGGAAACGGAAGAAGGCATATTTAGAGCAATAGTAGTAGAAAAATGTACAGTGTGTGAATGTACAAACATGACTGCATACTTATTTCACAAGCATGCTAAAGAATCTTACAGCTGACCTGGCCTCCACATAATGTTCTTTAGAAATTTGGTTTAAACAAAAGGATCTTATTTTAAGACACTACAATGCCTTCCTTGCTGTAATTCTTTATGTTGGAACCAAGAGCCATCACAGAAACCATTTCCTGACTATATGCTTGATAGTTGATACAACAGATATGACATACCTTGTGGACTGACAGTGTTTGCTAATATCTTCACAAAGGGCCTTGCTCACACTTTCCGATTCTGAGCTTGTTTTTATCCACTCAGAGAGCTGCAAATGAACCAGAAAATAAGAATTCATAAGGTTATTTTTTTTAAGAAACATATAATTCGAAAATAAAGCACAACTATCAATCAAGCTAAGAATAAGATCTAATTTGCTAAAACCAAAGGTGGTAGAATGTATGAATAGCATCCAAGATAAGCCTACCTCATCCTCTGTTTCCTCAAGTAACCTGCAAAAAGTTAAGCTAGTCAGTTCATTCTCTCAATAATCAGCTTCAAGAGAGTCAATATTGTCTTTACACAACAAATATACATGTGCTCTAAAGAAAATCATGTATTCAGTACAGTCCACATTCTTCCAGACTACATAGAAAAGAAAATACTGAAATTGCTTATATGTGCTGCTTATCCTATCAATGAAGTTCATCAGAATTAGTGGAAACATAATGTACCTTCCACAGAAGGTGGACAAATTTTTGGAATGTGCTCGTGCTGCTGCCTTCTTTTCTACAAAAAGAACAATAAAATAATCAATATAATTTACACATTTGAAACAATTCTAATTCCAGTACATGTATAAATGTTTTATTGTAATGAATCAACATAATCAAAGGTACGACTTGTCATTCAGCACTAAGATTTACCACCAGATGATGCAAGTTCATTTCCTCTACTGGATTGATTGCTAAGATCATTTTGCCTTTTTGGTAATATCCTCCAAGTTTATTTTACATCACTGAAGCTGAGTTGCTAATAAGTCTAATGGTGAGCACATTCAGCAATGAGCAGAAACACAGTTCTAAACCTAGTGCTTGCAACCTTATTTGGGGTGATGCATGCAAGAAAACAACTAAGCAGGCAGAAGGAACTAATATAGTGAAGAAGCCATGGGTTGGAATTGCACTTTGGGCTCCAAGTGTGGATGTAGTAACAAGTCTCAGCAGATTTATCAGAAGCCACGGAATTGACAAAGATTACCAGTTTGAAAGCTGTTCCAATCTGTTACTTTCACCCATCCTTTTCCGCCTGATTCCAACTGTTAAAAAAAACAAAAAATGTGTTAGATTGGTGGCTAAATGATTGCAAACATCCTGATGCTGAAAAAAAAAATCAATACTGAAATATATTGATAATCCACTATATATTTATAGCATATTTATGACAATATTCATAAAAGGGGAGCAGCATCGATAAGATGGCATTCAGTACAATAATAAAACAGTAAAGATCTTTGTGTTCTACCTTCTGCAAGGTATAATCTTGCATCTTATCACACAGGCCATCCAGAAGTTCTACAACCAAGCTCACTGACTCTGCACCATGTATACAAAATCAACTACATAGCATGGCAAAAAGTATGCAGTGCAATACATCCATAACATGTTATGTGAAACCAAAGATGCCCATCAAGATCAAACACTCCATGTGGAGTGTTAAATCAGGGATTATTCCTCAACATATATTTCCAATAAGCATATTTTCGTCATTGTCAATGTGTGTTATTATGCTGGTTGTGTACCTGTAGTCAATGACCTTCCTTCCCTCTGACCTTTAGAATTTAAGCGATTGCAAGTCCAAGTGATTTCTTGGTTTCTCCTGCATTAGAGAATTCAGTAAAAAATAATTGATCAACTTGTGCCACGATCGAGAAACTAATATGATATATGAATATTTGTTCGTCAATTGTAAAATTTTACTTCATTTGAGAAAGATAAAGCTTTAGTATCACACATACAATGATACAGCGAAATCAGCATCATGAACAATGGTCAGAATTTACTCAAATGAATGACAGAATGAGAGATCATTGATTTTACTTACACTCGAAATTCCAATCTCTAGCTCTGCCTGGAAAGAAGATCAATAGATCCATCAGAGAATATACAGTGTGCATTGCAGATTGCTGAAATACAAAGTTCATTTGCTGATGGTAGAGATGAACAATGGGGCAGTATAAGCCCCTGGAACTCAAACTCAACCTTTCAAGCAACTGCTACTCGAAACACTATAGCACACCAAAATGATATTTTATCACAGTACCTCAGTGCTGAAATTTCGCCAATAATACAGTTATTAATCTAATTTCAAGTTATCAACAAAGTAGTGCTAGCCAGGGCCCCGTATTAGTCCAAACTCCGACTGTACCAGCGTCAAAATTCTACAGAAAACGCTAAAAGATCCAGGTCATGATCTATCCTGCAGTATAGCTTCACGAGAAGCGGAAAAGGTCGATGCCAATTTCTTCCCCTCGCTGGTGTAAAATGGTTTCAGTCACACTAAGCAGGATTGCTCCAAGAATGAGCGGAGGACAGGAGAAGAGAAGAGGGAGCTTACAGCAACGGCATTGCAGGCGGCGCACTTGTCCCCGATGGCGGATGCGGAGGAGGCAGCCGCCGCGACGATGGCGGCGAGGGATCTGTGGATTGCAGCTCTCGGCTCCATCTCCGGCGATCTGGTGCAGCCTGCAGCGTCGTCGCCCTCCCGAATTCCAGTCTCCGCTTCCGCGTGATGGTCTTTTTTGCAGATGTGACCTCCGAGATCTTGAACATGGTTAAATACGTCCGTACCCTTTCAGTTGTCGGAAGCTTCTGGAATTCTTTTTTTTAACGGAACGGCAATTTGCTGTAAATTTTATTAGAAGAAGACAAAGCAAAGAAACAAAAGAAATCACCAACTCACAACTGCGCCTCGCCAACCACCTGACGCCAACTCACAGCTATCACCAGCCGTCACACCAAAAAGAACAACTAAACCAACTAAGACTAAGTCTTCTACAAAAGGCGTTGCTCATCTGAAGCTTGAATTGTAGAGGCCGTTCCCCAGGGCGTGGCTTGAAGCTTCTGGAATTCTATGCTGACCAGTTTTACACTTTTACTACTCCACTCAAGACAAGTGATCAAGAACAATGTCAAGACAAGGAGTTGACCACGGGAAAAAAAATATTAATGTTGCATCAACAATCCTGTTATAAGTTGAATTTCTACTGTAGAAATTTACATGGCACCCAAAACACGAATCACGAGATTTGCACAATCAAGTTTGGAGTTCCCTGCATTTTTGCAGTTGCACCTTCAGGTTTACATAGCCAAAACTCAACCACCATAAACTTACAAAAAAAAAAAAAGGAAAACAAATCTATAACTCGCATGCCGGTACACGCAGTTGCAGCACAGCTGCACCGGCAATGCCACACTGTACATGCCTTCTTTCTGTAATTTCGTTTACACCAAGTCATGAGCACTCGTTTTGTATCTCCATTTGTTGCTGATCAGATCAACATCCAACCAGCAGGTGCAGCAATTCAAGTTCGCCACGCGGCCGACGTCTCCTGATCGACGTTCTCTTCCCACCATGTAGCATTCTGCATCACAGAAACTCGAGTAAAACTGGTGCTCTGAAGAAATGAAATTATGCAATATGGCACTTTGAATGTCAAAGTTCCAAATTGCAATGGAGCGTATTCGTCCTATCAAATGTTGACTGGGATGGGATCTGAACCTTGTATCCTCTCCTGAGAAATTCAAGTGAGCTTCCTTCTTCTTCTTGTAAACCAATAACTCTCAACAGTTCTTCTTTGGCCTGAAGACAAGATGTTGAATGGCAGACCCAACAAGCTCGAACGAAGTTAATATTTTCCTTACTTTTCTTCAAACACGCTCGAGAGCAGGAAACATGTAAACTAAATTTACTCAAGTAACTTATGGTCTGACCTGTCCTAAAGTGAACCGAGCTGCACTCTCTGCAACACATGCATAAGAACCATCAGCCTGCTTCAGCATAACCTGCCAAGGGCCTGAACAAACAGAAACTTAGTAGGTCAGTAGCTGATGATGCATTTATTCAGTTCGGTCTTCTATCGCAAACCCAACACGGCAGGTCTATGTAACAAAGTATAAATTTTTGGAGTGAAGAAATCTAAATAAGCCAGAATGTTCTCCAAGATTACCTGGGTATTGGCGGAATACAGCGCCACTGTAATTCACTATGTATGGAGCAACTGCAACTGTCTACACGGTAAAGAAGGGAAACTAATCACAGATTGTGCAGGATGCCAGAAACACAAAGGACATTGCTAGGAGTAGGAGCCGAGGTGGATAGAAGTAAAACAAATTAATACCTTGGAGTAGTCACGTTGTCTGATATAAAATACTGGGGTGAACTGAGAAAGAAATCGGTAATGTAAATCTTTTGGGGGGAATCCCAGAAGCCCCAAGTCAGATCTGGAGGATGAATTACATAAGCCACTGCCTCATAATGCACTCACACGTTTTAGAATGAACAATTTACTCAATAGAATATATGACATACCGCAAAGTATCTAATTCAAGATTAAATAGAAGGGCGGGAACAGATGTAGCAAACTTCTCCTGAAATTAGCAAAAGCACAAAGAACAAATCAACCGAATGTGAATACACATAAATGCACATTGCAAGGAAAGAAGCATTGTATCCTAGACATACCACATACTTCTATAGAAGCAAGGTCACGTGTGCTGTTGATGAATATATATAATGATGGTGGTTCGTCAGATTTCCATCGATCTGTATCCACACCAGACAACTAGTTATGGCTGACTTATTCAGGGATGTTTATATGACATAGGGTCCAAACCGACTGATTGTTCTTCTACGATGGAAATTGAACTTATGCTCTGATGATAGCATCATAATGAATATCAGTAATCTGATGCTTGGTTCATATGCATTCACACATTCAGTAATCACTAATCAGTAACCCTTTATTTTATTTTTGAAGCTGCGATAATTCATTAACACAAAAGGATTGCCATTAAAAATAAACATTGATAGAAACACAATAAGGCTTCAGCAGTGATATGAACTCTTTGACAAAATAAAATGGGCACAATGTCATTTCACAAGAAGGCTTCAGAGTAGCATGTTATTGCTTTCAAAATGTATTTGGTTCAGGATAGTTTACCTTCGTTGTCATCCGAGAAGTCAAAATCAAGGGTATTTCTTATTGATTTGAAGAAGCTGTTGACAGGGTCAGCGGGCAAATCATCCAGGGAACTGACAGTTACACCCTCAATCTAAAGAAAGTGGAAACAGAAAGCAGAGCATTTAAATGACATGCTACTATAAAGCAAGCTCCTACCAAAGGTTCAGGAAAGAACAAACAGGAAAACTTTTTTTTTCTTTCACCCTCTAACAAAACAGCTGTTCATGAGGCATTGTTTACCGTGTCTATAGCTGTCTTGAACAGCTGTGAGGCCCTGCGCTTTTCAGGTTGATCAGGAAACACCTGAAATCAACTAGAAGAGAGTAAATAAGCATGGCTTTGCGATTCTAATGCGTATCTGCATCAGAGATGGCTTTATGAAGCTTGAACTTACTACACAGGTCCTGGTCCCCTTGAGCTCTTTAAGCTTCCTTGCAACAACGAGAGCAAGCTGGATGTTGGCATCGATGAACTCATCTGAGGAGCCCTGCAGAAGTAAGGCAGGACAGCAGTACAGCAATAGAAATCGACCTGTCTTTTCGAGCAGAGTAATTGTCGACACCAAAGGGAAAATCATCCCAAATCAAGTGTACACTTCAACATTGTTGTATATAGGTAGCATTCCTGCATCAATCTCATGAATATCTGATTCGATCAGTAGCACAGTACAGAAAATTCATAGTGCGGTAACAACTGGTGTCAAAAGTAGTAAGAAGAGACGACGCAGGATGAGCACAATGTGGTGAGTAGGTGCAGTAACCTTGTAAGAGGAGATGCTGCTCGGCAGAGGCCTGGACATGGTCGCGATTCAGAAGCAGAGACACCCACGAACAAGGCGTGAAACAGCAAGGAAACGAGGACGGTGAAGAGAGAATGTGCAGGCGATGGGGCAGGCATCGACGGAGCAAAGCGAAGAGAATAGAATAGGATAGAGCGACCGCGCGCGGGGGGGGGGGGGTGAGCTTACGGGAACTCGATCTCGAGGCGGGTCTTGCCGTCGTCGATGGCGCAGGCGAGGGAGCGCGCGGCGTCGGTGACGAGCACGTCGTAGGAGCGCGGCTTGTACACGGACACACCCGCCCTGAGCGCCTCCACGTCCCCGGTGCCGGTCCCGTGCCCGTCCCGGCCTCCGCGCGCGGGGAGACGGCGAGGCGGCGCGGCCGAGCCGGAGCCGCCGCGAGGTGGACGATGAGTGAGCGGTGGCCGGCAGGCGGGGCGGAGAGGGGGAGGAGGCGGCGGTGGAGGACGAGAGAGGCAGGCGGAGGTGGCGGGAGCAGAGGGAGAGAGCCGTGGGCGCCGGGGCGGCCATGGTGGCCGTGCGGCGAGGGAGGAGGAGTGGAGGAGACGGGAGAGCAGACGACGCGCTCTACCATATGAGCTACACCCCCAGTTAGGGATGGAATCAGATACCAATTCAGATAGCATTTTTTAGCCGTTCTTTTTTGATTTTAGCTAAATTAGGCATAATATTTTGTATCTAAAAATTTATATTCTTGTTCTTGGTATTATGCTTGTTAAGATTCATACAAAATAAACCTCAAATGTGTGCTATATTTTGATCAAATGATGAAAAGAAATTCGGATTCGGATACGGATGTTTTTTCACCTTTTTCTCTATTGAAAGCAAATAATCCATAAAAAAATTGTAGCTAATTTTTTTTTATTTTTTTCAGTAATTAGCTGGTTATAATGCATAAAAAATTAGCACCAAATTTATTTTATTGTGATCTAAAAAAATCAATCTATTACACAATTCGGATGTTTTGGTTCCATCCCTACCCCCAGTTGATATCCGCCTCGGGAGGCGAGCCTAATTATCCGCTGATACTCTTGGTACGCGGGTAACAAATTTGCCTTCAGCGGCTAATCTCATGGTAAATTGGAAAATTAACACGCATGATTAGTCATGGAATAATGTTTTTAAGTGAAAAGTTACCGTATTAGACAGCGTGTATAGAGAGAAGATATAACTTAATGTGACAAATGAATAGTTCAACACATGAATAATGGTTATTTGTCAATCTAAACAAGCCCTCGATAAGGTCATGGACTCATGGTGAACCTTCAGCGATGCTGATGTATTGTGAACATGAATACCGTTGGCTCGCTGGTGTTGATTTGAAGTGAAGAACAATATTTGCTGTGTTTGCAAAGCGAGGAGGAGCAAAGCCAGGCAAGCAGTGGCGAAGCTAGGAATGGCCGACAGGAGGGGCTCTTTCCTCTTCTTCCTCCTCTAGCTTCTTCTTCCTTCTCAAATTTCTTGGAGGGACTTAGGGGGGACTTTCATGGTGTTGCCGGTGGTAGGAGGGGCTCCAGCCCCTCCTGACCCACCGCTGCCTACGCCACTGCAGGCAAGTGAACCAAAACGCATGCCTAACCAGCGTCCAATCCAATAGAAGTTCCAAACCATAGACATTCAATATGCAATGACTACTTGAAGAGATACCATAAACATAACAGTTTAAACTAGCACCTGCATCACTGCTACTACCAATTAGGGGGTGTCTATTCAGAGGGTTCTGACTTTACATCTAGTCATCACACAAAATACAGCCATAACACATATGAGCTGAGTATCCAGTAGAAGCTAGGGAGCCACTCCATCACTGAATATAGATGGGGATGGTTGATCCATGGAGCGAACCATACTCACTCCATCGATCCACGTGATTTATGATGGAGGACCGGTCCATCCATTTGTTCTGTCACGCTTCCACACGGTGCTCCATGGATCGATCCATCCTGGCATCCTGCACAACTAGGCTGCAGCAGCACGCGAGCCCCTATTACCCTGCATGTGGTGCCGTTCTAACACGGAACATCACAAAGCAAGGAGACCTTGGTCTGCACCGCGGACTCCTGAACACCTTCTCGCCTCTCGCGCTCCAGCTCATGCAGCATCCCAAGGTCAACCGCTTCCACTGCTCCTCGTTGCGCGTCTTGCTGCCCTGGACGAAGCGTTCACCAGTGGCAGCATCTTCTTGGACGGTGATGCCAAGGCCACTGCGGCGTCGGCGACCACGCTGACCTCTGGAAGCACGGACGCCGACACCACAGCGGTGTCGTTAACGGCCTTTGCCACGGTCCCAGGTCCCACGACCCGAGCTTGGCGGGCGCTGTGGCCTGTGGGACGACGGCGCCAAGCGCCATGCTGGCCCGCGGACCTCACTGCCACGCCGCACCATGGCGGCAACGGTATGTTCGAGCTCCTTGCCGACTTGCCTGCGCGCCGCCAAGGCAAGCTCGGTGGCGCCACGCCGCGCACGGTGGTGCGGAGCTTGAAGGCGTGCTGTCAGAGGGCGAGCGGCATAGACTCACTTCACTGCAACTGCACAGGCAGGCAGCAGACCTAACGCGTGGCCGGCGGGACACGACCCTATGGTTATCCGCTGGTCGAACCATCGCCTTTTTTCTCCCACGCCGAACCGGCCCCCAATGTACTCATTTTCCAGGAGCGGATCAGCGAACCATCGGATCGAACCGATCCACGCCCATCTTTACACTGAAGCCTTGCTGACTCCAGTCCTCGGCCACCATCTGTGTCCAACAAAAAAGAGTGCAAATCAGCACACATCATAGGAAATGGATACCTCAGAACCACAGCAGGCACACTATACACTAAGGTGGCAATAGTCTAAAGGGAGGGATGGGTTTACCTGGGCCTCATCATTGAGTGCCTCCAGCCTGCTCACGAGTCTGTCAATCTCGCGGTTCAGGGAGTAGAGCTCGAACCCAAGGTACGCCATTACAGGGGTAGTGATCATCATCAGCACCCGGTTCAGCTTGCCGTGGAACACCAAGCGGGCCTTCATCCTGTTGATCTCGCCTCCAAGTCCGCAGTCGCCTTCCTGAGGGACTCCTGCCCGTCCGCCTACATTACAACAAATATTAGAAATTTTGTGGATGGAAGCTGTACTGATGACATCACCACCTTATCTCAGTACTGAATCTGTACTACTGTCAATCAACTTTGGTAAAGCGAGACATTGTTTCATTGTTAAGGCGGTGGTGGCTGAATCTGTACTGTCAACAAGGCTGGCTAAGGCAACACCTTAGGCGAGGTGAGCCACCACCGCCTTGTCGCCTAGTGGACGCCTTTAAAAACACTGGTAACATGCCAATAGTCATGAGACAACTATATGCCAGAGGTGATGAGGAAATAAACTAAACAAGGTAAGATATTATTTGCTTTGTGTGTACATTGATAAGGCACTGCTTTCAACACATGCAATCTGTTTTTACATGCACATCAGACAACTACCAAAGGTTTGACAATCACCTTGTGGCTCCAACAGAATCAGATGTGTCCAGTCTATTCCAAAACATGGGTACCAACATGAATTTCACATTCCTCGCAATGGACTAATCACACAGTCAGGAAAGGGAACCACTACAAGAGCATCAGTTCTGTATTTAGTAACTTGGAAAAAGTAAAACTGCAAGAACGCCTAAACTCACAGAAAACAGCAAGGCCTAAGGTCCAGTCTGCTGCAGATAAAACGCTATAATCTGGACATACAAGACATGAACTGCAAACCGCGCGACGTTGTGTTCTTATAAAGACACTCTGGTTCGACAGCAAGAACACAGAACAAATAAGGCTCTCTGCATTAATAATTTTCTATCTTGAGTATACAAAAATAAGATGTACCATTACTGGACGGGAATAAGATGCACTAGAACTAGTGGAAGGTAATACGCAGTGTGAACTGAAGGGTAGAAAGAGGAAAGGCTGCAGGCTGCAGCTGCTCGATTGTACAATGCAGCTGCAGCTGTTGGGCTTCAGCCGAACGGCTGGGCTGTACAACAAATAAGGCTCTCTGCATTAACAATTTTCTATTTGAGTAATACAAAACCAAGATGTGCCGGAAACATGATTCGCTGTGCGCTATGCTCAACTAATCAAAAGGTTCTTATCAAACCCAGAATAAAATTGGAAAGAGTAGCAAACAAGAGCTCGTGACATGACTCCTGTTTGACAACATAACACGTGATAAAGTGCATACATCAATAAATTTAATTGATAAAAGATAAATGATAATTGTTAACCAATTAATAGTCTAATAAAGCATAAAATTTTTGTTAGTTATCAATATTAAGTTATCCTTCACTAACAATGTATAATTTTACACGCTTTATCACATAGCCAGGCACGAGTTTATTTTACCCACGGGTATGCGGTATGGGGAGTATGTACCCGGAGCGGGACCATTCATGCGATGCGGTACATGATGTTACCCATTTATGTACACGGGTAGAAATATAATTACATACACTGTCCTTATCGGGTAAAACCCGTACGGCCCAGACTCGAGGCTCATTCCCATCTCATCTCAAGACGGGGTGATCCTGGAGGAGGAAGAAAATGAATATTCAGGCCCATGTTTTTTGGACTAGATCGCATTCTTATCTACCTTCCGGAAGCGAGACAGGATCCCCCGCCTTCACGCCGCATCATCATCCTCAGTTGTTCGATCGAGTCCAATTGCAATCCCAACTCCGTCGATCTCGCTTCGGCCGGAAGAAGAGCAGCAGCAGCAAGATGTCCGGCGAGGAGGAGGAGAACGCCGCCGAGCTCAAGATCGGCGAAGGTTAGCCAGCTCTCCTTTCCCTCACTCATTCCCTTCCCCCCTTTTCCTCTCCCCGCTGCCCATCCCAAAATTTCCGGGCGGGCGGCGGCTAGGGTTCCGTCCCTCCTCCCTTCACCTACTGACCCGCTCCTTTTTCCCGTGCCGCGTCGGCACAGAGTTCCTCAAGGCCAAGTGCCTGATGAACTGCGAGGTGGCGATCATCCTGGAGCACAAGTACGAGCAGATCCAGCAGCACGCGTCGGAGTCGGACTCGCAGGTGTCGCAAGTGTTCGAGAAGTCGCTGCAGTACGTGAAGCGGTTCAGCCGCTACAAGAACCCCGACGCCGTGCGCCAGGTCCGCGAGACGCTCAGCCGCTACGGCCTCGCCGAGTTCGAGCTCTGCACCATCGGGAACCTCTGCCCCGACACCAGCGGCGAGGCCACCGCGCTCGTCCCGTCCCTCAAGTCCGGGGGACGGTTCGTCGGCGACGCCGGCAACGAGAAGATCGAGAAGATGCTCAACGACCTCTCCCTCATCAAGAAGTTCGAGTAGCCTTCTTGCCCATGGCCGGCGTGCGGCCTTGCTCGGTTCTTCCTTCAGTTTCCCTACTAGCTGCGTGTGACATGGGAGACAAATGTAGTAGACTTTTTCCTACTGGCTACTGATATCAATGTTACAGTCAGCTTGATCTGCCTCGATCCTGAATTCCTCATGTATGGTTATCCAAGTTAAGAGTCCATATGTTATGATTGGTCTTTGTTTGTAATTCTGCACGTAGAGCCTCATTTGGTGAATGGTGCTTCCTGAAGGCTTGGTTTTCAGTTCTTTGACTTACCTCTGTAACTCTGTTACAGTGTCAACTTGTTGGTAACTTGTTATGAACATGAAGCTAGCTCAGCTTAGAATCCTCTCAAGCAAAGCCTCGGAGGATTCTTGATATAACTATTTCATTTGGAGTTGAATCCAAGCTGAGCCAGATTTCTGAACCACATCCGTGCTCCGTGGTGCTGACCACAGTAACTGCACAGCACAGAATGCAAGAACCTCACATCTTACGTGCAGTCCCTGACTACAGGCTTAGAGACTTTCTAGGTGCAGATGAACTAGGATTTCTACTGTTCATCAGCTTTTCACATTATCTCGATCTGTTATGACAAGATCCCTGATCATGGTATATTAAGGGAACTCTGTTTTTTTCATATGTTTATGAATATAACTGTATTTTGTTCATAATTCTGCCCAAAAAGGCCTTCATTCAGTTAACTGAACTGAAGAGAGCCTCTGACGAATGCTCTCAGGTGAAGAGCACAGTTGGTTTTCCGTTCTGTAATGCAACCTATATCACTGAATACACCATACATATGAACATGAACAGAACATCCTGCAATTCAAGCAAGCAAACTGAGCCTGATTCCGAACTTCACTTGACAATGATTTCAAGACATCTGTGACACTACAGTAACTGCACAGCACAGACACCAAGAGGCACACATCTTATATATATATAGTTACAAGTGATTCGTTCTCCTTCTGTCACACATCTACTGAATCAATCCAAATGGACGATTCTACAGGACATTCGATACTCATTTCCCTAGTAGACAGTAACAGGTGACGATGCTTCCTACGAGCACCAGTTCCAGCAGCCAAACGAAGGCGGCACCCGTCCGGTTCTCCTGATGTGCTCTGCATGCTCGGCTGTCCTTGCTGCAGCACGCTGTTCATTTTCAGCTCCGCTGTAGCACGCTTCGTCAGCGTTGTGCCTTGCTGATGCAAGCTGGGTCATCAGCTTGTCTTGAGCACGGGCACGCATCCTCTCAGACTTCAACCTTCAGGAACACAAAACCATGAGTGCTTGGTTGCATTGAACAGTGCAACATCCACAAAGTGGTGTTAAGAAAATTCTGGATTTTGTAGCATTTGGTTGTATATGTTCTGAACCTGAACGTCTCGGGCATTCCGCGCAAGAGAATAGGGGCAGAATAACAAACTTGAATAAACTAGTGAACCTACCATAGTATATCTGAATGGGACAAAATATTCTTAACTTGCTTTGTTGTATCCGGAAGGCTTTGTTGTTGATATGTCGGATTAAATGAAAGGAAAATATGCTAATACCAAGTGCAAGTGTTATGCTGATGCAAGAGAAAACCGTGCCCTGGTTTAGATAGGCTGATACAAGATTAAAGGACAAATATGCTAAGTATGATCCTGATGCAAGAGAAAATTGCTGCCTGGTTCTAAGTGTCGTTTTGGGATATTTTTGTTCTGTAAATTGTAATTATGGAGTATTACTTATTTTGTCTCAGAATCTTTATATTCTACTTGTCAGATATGCATTGAATTCAGATAAATAAAAGCTGAAGGAGGTGGTAAGCTGCAAAGTTCTCTACAATGATAAGCAAACTCCACTGTGATTTTTTTTTTTTGTTAAGTTTTGCTAGTCAACAGCTGAACAACTTCCCATGCAGGGATTATCTAACATACACATCGTTTGTCCAAGCTGTGGTAACAAGAATAAAATAAGGATTCTAAATATTACAAAGGTGAAAAATACACATCTCAACCAAAAAGGAAAACCAAAGAGATAGATTCCTTGATGATGATGATGATAAGTACTCTCTCCTGAACAGCATGTCTAATTAGCAGCTGCAGTAGAGACCGCGACTCTGATAAAAAGGAGGGATGCAAAGAAGGAGCTGGTGGTAGATGTGCATGGGATTGGCTCTTGACTATAGTTAAGGAGGGAAAAAACTGCAGGTCTATTATTAATATAACATACGCAGAGCTTTAAAAAAAAACTGCAACATAAGCAACCCTAAGTCTGAAAAAATAAGAAAAAGGTTTACAATTTAAGATGATGCCGTCTCCGTAGCGATCCAGTATCGGTTTGAATGTTGTGTTTCTTCTTATATTTTCACCAGTTGATTTCAGAGATCCTTGGTGAACATATTGGTGTAGACTTTGAATCTGTTGCTATGAGGCTTAAGGCATAGGGTACATTTGTCTAAATTGTTCGTTATGCTGCTGTCTCGTGGAGTATATGCAAACTGAGGAATCCAAACTGCAGTTTGGTCAGATGTGAAGCTGGTGCTAGCCAAGACAACTGGAATCAGTCAGAGATGAACTAGGGATTCAGTCAGAGATGAACATATTTGGTGGCTAGAACAAACTACAAATATTCAGAGATGCAGAAACTGAGAATCGATCAGCTTTGCTAGGTGTCAGACATCAGATGGAAGTTTGTCTGGAGCTGGCTCATAGTTGTGGGAGCCACCATGCTATCTATTACGATGCAGACTCTAGTTGCCATGTTAGGAGAAAACTAATTCAAGTAAGCTAGAATTGAATATAGGATCTAAATTGCAAGAACAGGAGCCAAATTGGTTCTGAAAACATTTCAAAATTGCATTAAACATCTTCGCTTAAAATGAAAGGCAGAGCTCCTGCCATTATGCTTCAAAATTGCATTAAACAAAACATAAAATTGTCTGCACGTTGAGCTTGAGTGTGAACCTCTGGTGGTATATAAAGTTATTAACTCCCTCAAGCTGAATCAGAAACTCGTTGAAATTAGAGTCGGAAACCAACCTCCAATTTTTTTTCTAAACTCCATCAGGGGACAAAACTTGTGCTGTCTTTCAAAACTCCTTTGTTTTTAGTTTTCACCAAGCCGGGCCACCTCCTTCCCAACTCACATACACATCAGCCCGCTTCAGCCCAGCAACGTACGCCTGTGCTCCTCCCTCTTTACTGCTGACATGCGGGACCCACCTGTCAGAACAGTCTTCCATGCCCTTGTCTGCTTCTAACTCCGCTGCTACCTACACCTCCCTGATGCAAAATGTCCCCTGCAAGAAAAAGGCAACTCAGGACAAAAGTAACCAAAGGGGATCACGGTGATTACCTGGGTTCAAACTAGGTCAAATAGGACGTGATTCGTTGCATGTATGTATCAGATTCCTCAACCAGGCTCATGGGAGTCGGGCTAAGCTAGAGCCAAAAGTACTAAAATAAGTTTGTTTGGTTGCATGTATTAAATGAGCTAGGCTTGAGCCCTTGCACACAACCAAACATCCACAAAACGAAAGATGTTGCGTGTACATGAGTGAACAGCGAAGCGTAAGTAGTGCTTTTGAGTCCCGTGAACGCCACAATCTACGCTTTCTCTGGAGCTTCGTTAAAGGCAATTTGATGTTCATGCTGGCCTTGCTGAGAAGATCGTGTAGACAAGCAAACAAGCTAGTGACAGGTGTTGCAAGACATGGACCAGGACCAAGCCTAGTCTTCCAGTCACACCCATAGTGTGGATGGGCCTAATCCAGCAGGGTGCGTGTATGTGCAAATATGTGTAACTAGAAGGAATAGAGTAGAAAGGTGTGTAGAAAATTGTAATCCGAACCTATTCCTGAATCCTCTCTATGACCTTTCCCACCTCAGTTCTCCCATGCTCTATCTGACTCTCTATCTAACAATATTTTGTTTTATTTAACAAGACGCTCCAGCTGAATGAAGTCAGCGAAAGAATCATCGACTACTAAGAGAGAACTCTGTAAGAAATAAAGGGCCATCAAGGGATAGGTGCCAAATCAAAACTCTTTCCGCTCTAAATTAAAGTTCACTTTAGCTTTTCCTATGCCAGACTAACTTTGATATATATATTTTTAAAAATTAAATTAGTATCTATAAGTTCAAATATATGAACTATCAAGACATAATTTATGGAGAGTTTAATGAAACTAATTTGGTATTGTAGATGTTGATACATTCTTTTCTATAATATTTTGTCAAAATTAGAGAAGTTTGACTTAGGAAAAGTTGAAGTGAAATATAATTTGGAATAGATAGACTAAATTGCAGGTCGTTATATCCCTCAGAAATGACACTTGCTCCAGTTTGCTAATAGCTTTCCAAAAATGCAACCCAAAATGTGCAAATATGTGATGAATACTTAAATGATTAGCAACTAATACTTTGGAAAACAAAGTAGTTGGCGATAGCAGCATGTCATTATATCACCTCACTATCACAAAACAGTAGCAAGACTTTATAGAAACATAATTCATACTTGCAAGCAAAAGACATCAAGAAAATTTATTTTGAAGTGGCCTTACTTTAAACAATATATAGAAGACAAAATTAAAATGAATCAAAACATGGATAACAAATCAGCAACCTTAATGAAGCTATTCTGACAAAAATTTAAAAATTAGGTTCATTAATTTCATGGTGTGACTGAACTTGTCACTAAGGGCAGTTAAGCAAGACTGTTCAAGAAGCTGCAGAGAATAGTTATTTCACAAGGCAAGAACAGAGTAAGTCACAATTGAAGATTTTAGAATCGAGATTAGTAGAGCAAAATAATTGTGTGAAAAACTTTAAGCTATAAAATGTGCCAATCAAGTTACTATTTTGTAATTTCAGTTACTATTAAGGTAAGTAATTCTGGAAAATGACTCTGAACAACAAAACAATGTATTAAGAATTCATCAAGCAGCCAAGTTATATTACATGTATTATTATGAATATGTGATTGAATTTCAATTGTTTGTCCGACATTAAAGGACTTGGGGTATTCAATAAAGCAATTATAGGAAAAGAACCAGGCTTTTGATTGGTATATTAGCAATGTAAATGTAAGCTATTACCTGGAGCATGTAGATACTTGAATGGAAAGATAGAACAACGGCCAACAGGACTGGTTTCGAAAATCCTTTCAAACTGCATTGACTGGAGATGGACCATGAAACTGCCTTTACATGTTGACACAAACATGACATTATCATCCCCTTCAAGCCAAAGTACTGATTGGTGCCCCTCTGATCTCAGCGAAAGAAGCATGTCCAGTTCAATAGTTCCTCCAAGCATCCATTGAAAAACACCATCAGACGTCTTCTCCCACACCCACAGTTGACCTCTGAGGTTCTCTGACATGACCATCAAACTAATGCCACCACCCTTTGCTAGGGTACACAGGAAGATGCCACGATGATTTTCATAATCGATACCATCTGGTGGCACCTCTATCACAGAAAGGTTCTGGCTACCCAAATCAAATTCAAGGATCCTAATAACTTGGCTGCCAAATAGAATCCAGTACAGAGTGTTCCCAACCATGACATTCCCACGGCCAACCCAGGACGAGGGCTGGATTGCT